>JAWQRJ010004642.1:0-10863 GCA_033557515.1 Diorygopyx duplodentatus
TAAAAGCTTTAAGGAAATTATGATAATTTTAAGTCACTAGACTATTTTGGCAAAGTTTAGCCCATCACTATGCTTTAAGTTAGCTACTCTGTGAGCAGGGATTACCAAAGAAGTATACATTGTTACTAATCACAAAACAGACACATTAAATAATTACAATTTAATAAATAGTTATTACCATTTGAGATTAAAAATTCGCGAATAGTGCTTTCGAGGGGAAATCGATTTTAGTGAATGAAGTGCAAGGCCACATATTTCTTGGCTTTCCGGTGATCGCCGTGTTGGTGAAGAAACTCTCCGCTGACGTTTCGCCGTTTATTACAGACGGCATCTTCATAACTAACTGATGATCATCAGATAGTTCTTCTCTGCACTCAGTCAACATCAATCTTGTGAGTCGTATAAATTGAGTACCATATGCCAGAACAGTATTCCATCGTCAGTAGGCTGACGATCAGCTGAGAAGAGTGCCCTTAAGGTATACTAATTAGTAAAAGTGCGAAAATTATCCAACTGTTTTGGCAGCAGCAGCAACAATCAGTTGGATATGCTCGATAAAAGTAAACCTATCGTCGAAAACAACTAAATTCTTAATAGTAGTTTTATATTTATTTTACAAATGACACCTTTTCAAAAAGTCTCAATTGTTTTGTGCAAATTTGCGTTTTCAACCGTTATTTACAACAATGTTACCTTTAGACCAAAGAGGGAAGACCCCCTTATTAAACGCGCCGTTACCCCTGCAATTGACAGGCTGGGTCTATCGGATTTACTAAAATAGTTTTTTTTTGTATATTTTTTGTAATTATTTTTTACCCAACCCGTGTATTCGCGCAATTCTTTTCCACCGACTTATTTTTTTCCATATCAAGTAATGTAGCTATTTTTATTTTGATTGATTATAAAACGTGTCTAAGTTATTCTTCGATGCTTAATGCTCGTGCAAGATGTTATTTTGGTTATAGTGGTAGTTCCTAATTTTTCTCTTCCAATAATTTCTATGGTACTTTTACGCATATTTTTATTTCTATTGTGACGCAAACTCCGGATTTGTTTAAAAAAAAAATTTGTTTGTTTTATTTTAAAATAAAGTAAAGACATAAAATTTCTCCTTAATAATAATTAAACAAAAAAAATACTTCTTCTTCTTCGGTTCTCGGGCGCCAGATTTTAAAGAGGTTACTCTCTACGGTCCATCCCTTCAGCTTCAAGCTGAAGCTTCCAGGCGGTCTCGCAGGACTCTTCAATTTCCGGAGTCGGTAGTGTTACGGTTTGTGCGATCGGATTTCTAAATACCAGGATAATGGGACAGGTAACTTGTAGAGAGATAAAAGAACGGACAGAAATGAATCGGAACAGGTACTAGACTGTATGGCAGAAACTCGATACAGCTAGAGAAAGATAGGACTGGAATGCACGGGAGAACCTCAATGCAAACTAGAGGGAGGCAGGACTCTTAGAATGCACGGCAGAAACTCAATGCAGACTAGAGAAAGACAGGACTAGACTGTACGGCAGAAACTCAATACAGCTAAAGGGAGGACAGGACTAATGTGTACGGCGGAAACTCAATGCACACCAGAGAGAGAGAGAGATACAGGACTAGAATGCACGGCAGAAACTCAATGCAAACTAGAGGGGGACGGGACTCTCAGAATGCACGGCAGAAACTCAATGCAGACTAGAGGGAGGCAGGAGCTGGGGAAGGACGCACAAATTATTCGTTGCAATTCTTATTTTTCCGGCTGGTTCACGGGCACAAACAAACTTTCACTGTACTGGTCACTCACTACTGGTATAACTGCTTTCGATGGGAACTGCTGGTCGAACTGCTGGTTGAAGCGCGGCGTATATCTGTTATCCAAATCCCCTATAACTGTTCAACGGAGAAGCGATGTGACCTCTAGCGGAGAGGGGCAGCCTTTTGCGCGCGGTCTAGTTCGTGCCCCCCGCGGCCTTTTCCGTGCTTTGACTAGCTTACAGCTAGTCAAAGATATTTTTTTTTATTTTTTCATTTCAACATAATTTATTTTAATTGTTAATCGATTAAGTTGATATCCGGCATACATATTAATCTTTATGGAGTGAGACAGACTAAAATTAATTTTCGTTATTATCGTATCAGCAGAGGGCACTTTACCTACAACGAAAAGTGGATTTATCCCATAATTGTTTTGTCTCGATCGAAGTCACAAAACTGAGGGCGCCATTTCTTAACTCGAACTGATAAATGCAACCGTTTACCTGAAACTTGTCGTTGAAGCTTTAATAAAGAAATCAGATTTTCAATAAAATACTTCACAAATCGCTTAACCTTCCTTTCATACAAAACAAATTCTAAGCGCTACTTACTATATTATCAAATCGATTTGTAAAATAAGTGCACCATACATTTAGTTACATACTTATTACACAATAAGTAATATCACAAAAAGGTTACTGCCACTGCAGGTTTACCTAAACGACAGTTCCCCTAAAATTTAAATGCAATGAAACTGCGCATACTGAGCTTAGTTTCTTTTGTAATTCCAATACATGTTGACTTACAGGCATTATTTGATAATTTACAGTATAATAGGTATTATTATTATAATGATAATACAGTGAATATATCTTCCTTTGGTTGTATCCGCTGAATTTAAGCGCTTACATCAAAATTTTCGCCGAACAAATAATATACACAAACCTGAATAAATCAATATCTGTAATCATTTTCCTATGCAAACATTTTGTGTATAAAAATTATTTCATTGTTCGGCAATGCGTACACACCACATCGTAAAAATAAAATTAAATAAAATACAAAGAGATATACGATACATAAATTTTGTATTGGAGTGCCCGGTAGATTTTCTCTTTTATGAATACCATTTATATGTTAATATTTTAGCGACCTTTCATTTATTGATGTATGTGTAACAATATGTGGTTCGTTGTAAAATACGTTACTAAGGCGGTTCTTATTTATAGACCAGTTGTTATATGTACGGTAAGGGTTCTCCTTAATTGTTCGTTTGCTATCGTATAACAGTTTGCGTTCAGTCAATTAATATTAATACGCTTTTAATATGGATGAAAAAAACATCATGTTAAGGTATTTTACCTTTTCTTTGATCTTCATGAGATACTTAAATGCCCCATCGCTCCTCTCATGTTTTTTATTTTTTATTTCACTGTAGGAGGCCATGCAACACACAATCCATATTTTATTTTGCCGATATCAAAATCAAATTGTTTTTTTCTGTTTAATTTGTTTTCGTATTTGTATAGTTGCACATCTGAATTACAGTTTCGTTTATGCGTACTGCACACACCTCTGCAATAAAAGTAATTTATTCCGCTGATGATTTATTCCTGAAAATAGCGTTAATATTTTACGTGGAGCTATATTTTTTTCGCTTATCTCGTACCGTATATTTTTCCAGCGCTGCAACTGTGTTTGATTGTAAAATTGATGCAACAATTGTTCCCTATTCACTGCAGTGTTGACTTTACAGTTTTACGGATAAAAATGTTTATGCATGACCTAATCCAGTTTTCCACGGACTGGAACAATGAAAAATAATGCACCTATGCAAAAAGGCAGGGCACGGTTTAATAGCGAATAAACAAAAGCCGAACATTCGCTCAATTTAACGTTGCCAGTCGTGCCTCTTTGTGTGCACGAGCAGTTCTTATTTTTGTTTTACTGCGTACGGTTTAGTTATTAATGCAATGCAATGTTAATACGAACCTACATTAAAATACGAACAAACAAATATTATAAAGTACTACGAAGAATCAAATGCAGGTAGTCGGGATGTGATAAATGACAGCGATTTACCAACCCAAAGCTGGCCGACTTTCCCGGAAATGGGGAAATGAGAAATGGAGAAGAACATTTTTTTTACGTAATACGCAGTGCCATTTATTTCAAAACTAACTGCTGGAATAATATTTTTGGCGGATAAATCTCAAAATCGTTTTGAACTACGTTCTAGGACATCATATATTAATTTTTTTTAAACATATTTCTTCGAGAAAGAAAATCATACTTATTTGTCTACAGGTGCCTATAAGATCGCAATAGCTGAACATTTGCGCACTATAAACGGTAATTAGGCTTTACGATTAAGCAATGGGTACTTTCGAAAGTGTTGATAGTGAGCCCTCCAGTTAACGGATGGTTTAAAAGTCACACTGTTTGACGGGTTGAGTCTCTAAGGCCCAACTGTAATTTTATTTTCTTGCTTGTAATACTTACTTGTATGTTTAAAGTTTTGAATTGATTTATTACCCTTATCGACTTTGCACTGCTCAAATAAAAAGTATTTCGCAAAAAAGAGATATGAGTTATGATTTATTAACCGAAGTGTTACATTTTTAACAGTCTTTATCAAAAAGAGTTGTTTAAAAGAAATTGGAAATGTTACAACAAACAAAATGTGTTCACATAATATATAACAACTTATTAAATATGCATCCACTATGGGAACTACTATTATCCGCGCTTGTTCGACATATTGGGAATGTAGACTCTAAAGCTACATCTTCCACGAAATACTAATAGCAGTTCATCTAGGGTCACATATTCTCTGACACTATAGGGTTTTTACACCCAGTTTATTGAAATTGTCAAATACCACTATCATACTAGCAGGTTTATCAAATTTCTTTCCGCCCTTCTCTTGCTGTAGTATCGTTAAAACGTAATCATTTCATACGAAACATAAATCGGCGAAATTTGGCACCCTAAACCTTTCTTGGACGAAAATTCCGATAGTTTTTTTCGCCCCCGTGGTGGGAACCAGCGAAGTATAGTAAACCGATAAATGCTTTCATTTTCTCTCTACTAGTTAGTATGACGTATTTACTTTTGTAGCATATAAATATATTCTGTATGTACAAGTTGACATTAAGCAATTAACTACATCCAATATTTCTTTAAATCAACTGGTGTGGCTCACAACACGACTTTCTCTCACCCAACCCGCCAAAATATATCAAAATCTCAACATCAAAATTTTGAACCGAATGCATTACTTTCTCTTTATGAGAGAAAGTAAAAACCATCAGAAATACAAGTGTCAAATACTACTGAATCTGAAAATTAAAATTCCCTCGTTTCCGACATTTTTATGAAGATGTCTAGATGAGGGTTCTTCAAGTTAAAGTACGCATAGAAGTAGAACAAGACAAATTATTTACAAACGTTACAAAATATGCTTTTAATATTCAGTAGAGGCACCATTATTTAAAATTACCTGTTGCAGTCTCTGAGGTGTTGATAAACTATAACTTATGTCCTGAAAAAAAATCTTACCTCGGTTTTTTGCAGCAACAAACGCTAAGTACGCCGGGGAATTATGATAAGTTTTCAACGATTTCTCATACTCAAGCTTAAAAAAATTACAAATTAAGTCACACGCAAGCGAGTTACTCTAAACATGTTTACTTTTTCAGTCTCGTATTCTTCAACAAACTCATTTTTTCCATCTTCCGGCAGTTCTCTCCACTTCTGTCCGATAATCTTTCCAATTTCCCACAGTTTCAGTTCGGTGTTTTGTGCTTTGACGGTGTCCCACACTTTTCTGCTGTATCGCATGTAGGGCATAAGCGGTTTTTCAGGCGGTTTAGGCGGTTTTGGTGCGCGAGATTCATTCTAGAATAATCGTAAAAATTACGCGGGAAAAAATTAAACAAGATGATTTAAAAAAATAATATACCCTAGAAAACATTATGATAGAGCTTTACTCTTTATAAACACATTCATAATCTCATCAGGTAAAGAAGCGTATTTCGAAATACACTCAATATGTTTAGATAAACACAACAACTTTATCAGTAAACAAACTTACAGATAAGACAGTGGGTAATGAACTAAAACAACAAGTTGCACTTACATTGGTATTCTTCCCTGCTTTCTGCGGTAAGAAATTTGGGTTTCCACTGGGTGTTGTTACAAACGGATTTGTTTCCTTCTAATTAAAAAATAAACAATTAAATTTTTGATCGCGTACTCTTTCAATTACAGAACTTACGTTCGAACTAGCACTGGCACTCCCGGAGGCCCTGAGACGCTCTAAAATGCAAGAAGTACTTTTCGAGGATTTTCTTAAAGTTTTGCGGGTAAATAAAGAGAAAATATCACGCTTCGTCATGCAGAGCACAACAAAAAAAAAAGTAAAACGTTACACCTGAAACTACTTACCATGTCTATCGCTTATATTAATATCTAGATCAATAAAAACTGTTACGCAAGTAATTTATTGGATATTGGAAATTTGGGATAATTTAGAAATTAAAAATTAAATTTAGAAATGTTCTCTACAAATATTTCGCAATCTATAAAACTAATACAGTATTAAGTCAGTATTATTACAATTATCAGGTATCAGAGCAACGTTTCTTTTCTTATGCCATTATTTCGAAACTATTTACTTTGAACGATAGGAATAGAATGCGTTTAAATCTCGTAAAAGCGGAACTTGCAATTAGAATTAATTTGGCATCAATTGCAAACAATTTTATCCATCAATTTTCCTTATTACCTCTAATTGATATTCTACCCATGCATTTTTATAAAATCATCCCAAATTTCCGTATACTTAACATAAGCTAAAGCATTAAAAAGTAGTCCTGACTAAACCTAATAGTATATTGAAGCAAAGTACATTTGTAGATATGTTAATATAAAACGTATAGGTGATGCGTTTACCTTTTAGAATGTTGAAAGTCATGGGGGAACCTGCGGACAGCAAATCTGAACAACAAACACAAACAAAGCAGATCATGAGCACTAGTCTACTGTAAAAAAAGAGAATCGTAAACTTTACAGATACTGAACATCTCTATTTCGTAAAATTTACGATGTTAAACGCCTAATTATTACTGAAATAATTGCATGCTCGGTTATATAAGTAATTTACGGTATACATAATACGACTCGATATTAACTGCAATATACAAATTTACGGCATGCGATCCTCAAGCAAACGGGGAAATAAAAAATATATCGTATATTCAATGGCGATATCGAATACTTGGTAATATATCAGTACTACAAAAAGGGGGGTATTCGAAGGGAAATAGAGGAATACAAAAGGTTCTTCTTACGATTTGCTGATTGCGGGGCTGGTACGCTCAGAGACACTTGCTTATAATTGCTTGGCAAAGCCATGTTTTCAGGTTAATACTAAAACAAACGAACAACGTAAAACAAACTTAAGAAAGATAAGATTTAAATTATTAAACGTAATGTAAGATTTAAATTTGATTATTTGATAAAAACAAACCGCTTACACATAAATTTAAAAGGGAATTAGTAAAAGGAATTTTTAATAAATCAAGTTTACGCTTGGCTGGCGGTGTCGGTAACTTTTTCTAGGGGATTTTCACGTTTCGCGTAACTGACAGTTTATGTTTTATCGGGTTGTTTAACAGCTGTCAAAATGCGATAATGGAGGCGATTTATATATCAAACGTGTTTATTTTAAACCCTCTTCACACAAACGTAATGGATTAGTGAGGAAAATATGGTTAGTTGAAGGGTAATTCCGCTGCGGGAGGTGTCGTTACAGCCTGCGATTCGCTTGCGATTTTTTTAACCACACTCTGATCCCACACCGTCCCACTGCAATTATCGAATTAACGCCAACGTTTTATTAGAATTTAAATTTTAGGGTGCGAGCATATCCCAATTGGAACGAGATATAGGCTCCGAACAATTTCCTTCGAACGAACACTACTTTGGATTAGTAAATGTAAGGTTTTCCCGGCGAAAAGTGCACTCGCGTTCAGGAAGGTTTCGTTTTATCAACGCAAAGTGATGTAAAAGTGTGGGTTTGTGAACAAAAAAGGTAGAAAAACAAATATGTTGCTAGAGAAAAAATAAGGACATTAATAATTTTATAACAGCAATTTAGGGATTTAAGAAAAACGTATACAAAAATTACGTAAACATTGTTAAGAAATTTTGAAATAGATGATTTGTTAATATTAAAAGTAAGTATATTAAATTTAATTATAGAATGTGTTTCCAGACGTCTTACAACTTAATTTATTACTACAATTTGAAGTTGATAAAACGGATCCTCCCCCAAACAAACTTTTGCAATATTGCATACAATTTTTACTTTCTAGTTTGGCAACACGTGCTATAGTAATTCCGTACTGCAAGCGTTGTACTTCTGCAAGCCGTTTAGGGAAAAAGTGCTCGAGTACAAGGCGAAGAATAAACGTACGAAAGAGACGTTGCTCACATGCCTCGCCGACCTCTTTCACAGCATAGCGACGCAGAAGAAGAAGGTGGGCTCTATCGCGCCGAAAAAGTTTATAGCAAGGCTGCGAAAAGAAAAGGAGGAGTTCGACAACTACATGCAGCAGGACGCGCACGAGTTCCTCAACTTCCTCATTAACCGGATCAGCGAGATCATACTGGCCGAGCGGCAGCAGAACTCGACGAACAACGCCGCCAACGCCACGACGAATAACATCAAGTCGAAGGCCTCGGGGGAGAACGGCATCATTCATAACCCACCCGAACCGACGTGGGTCCATGAAATATTTCAGGTAGGACAATCTTCTGTAAATGAAAGATAAGATTAGACAACATAAGCAACTCGTTATTCCTTTATTATCAAATTAAACAAAACTTTCCTTAAAGGGGTAGTCTGATTTAGAACACTGAAAAAATGATGACTTTTGTCCTTCTTAAATAGTTTTAGAGATTTAAAAAAATCACTTTATGGACGAATAAAGCACAAGAGGATGTAGTGGTAAAATAAATAACTCCAACAAATGTAGTTTTAAGGTATGTGAGCGTATAGGTTAGCGAAGTAGGAATAATGCCGTATCAGCTCGTTCAGTATTACGAAACGGTACGAGTCGGCAGTAGGTATATTAATGTAGTGTAGTCGTCAAGACAGTTATTAAAGAGTAGAAGTTGAATGCATTATCCAAATATTAAAATACACGCTACCAATGAAGTTATTACATGGCGATCCTGCTAAAAGAAAGTGAAAAGATGAAATCAAATTAAAAGATAATAAAATGGGTTCGACGACGTTAAAGGAAGAAGTTATAATAGCGCAAGCTGGTAATAGCGGAAGAACCACTGCCGGAACCGAGCAAGAAACGAAATACAGATTGGTAGAAGTACTTGGATTGATCATTGTCTGCTTCCTGCTTGTCGCTGCCATCCTGTATCTGTGTGCCCGAAGTAAACGGAGCCTAGAGAGGAAAATAAGAAAGGAAATTATGAAAAGCCACGAGGAGCTGAGTCACATGCGGACAAGTGTTTAGAAAAAAAATCGACTCTAACGTAAGGGTAATGTGATTGATAGTTTTCAACAATCGTTAGAAGTTTTATTATGTTTTAAAAGTAACCTTGTTAAGGATAATAAAGATAGGCGAATGAATTTAGAATATGCGAGGAAGAAAATTACGAATTTAGATATATTAGAGGAACAATTTAAAGAACTAGAATTAAAATATAACTTAACTGGTAAGGAGAATAAGAAAATAGCTGATTGTATTAAGGAAATTGCATCAGTCATTGTAGATATTCGAATTATATTAACCGATAGGGAAAATAAGATTGCAATAGATATAGCAACAGTTAGAAATTTAGGATCAAGTAAAAATAATTCCCAAATCACGACCGACAAATTCGACTTAAAATTGCAGTTTCACTGCTCCTGGTTATGACTGATTCAGAGACAGTGACACGTCAACTCATTGATGCTGTAGAATTATACGCCAGCATGCTGGATGAAGCCCGAAAGAATTTTTTTAATTAGATATGTTCTAAAAACAAGACTTTCTCCAACTGCTAAATTACGGGTGAATTCTGCTTATCCAACAGTACAGTCGTTACTTCAATACTTGAGAGGTCACTTATTAACAAAGAAATCGGCCGCTTCCTTGGCAATACAATTATATAATGCAAGGCAAAACGAAAAATCAATTAATACGTTCGGTAAACACGTAGAAGACCTTATGGTAAATTTAACAATTTCTCAAGCCGACGGAAATGACGCTGCAACGAGCATTTTACGCGTTGCTAATGAAAGAACAGCTATCGCGACGTTTGCGAACGAATTGTGAATTCAGAATTGTGAACTATCGTAAAAGCACGGAACTACTCTTCTCTAAAAGACGCCATTGCAGGTGCAAGAGATGAAGAAAAAAGTAAACTTAACTCAACTCCTAATGTTTTCCATTTTCGGAAAAATAATATTAAAAGAGGTAATACCAATTTTAGTAATGCTTGTAATAGGAGATCAATTAACTTTTATAATAGAGGTACGAAAGATCAATATCAAAGAAACCAATTTAACAATCAAAGAGGTCGCACGGGAAGCGATCAGTATAATTTTCAAGAGACACACACAAGAGGTCGCATTGCAAATTATAATAATCAGCAAGGTCATAGTTTCAGTAATAATAGTCCTGGAGTCTATCGAACTACGCAACCCAGAGTTTTTGTTGCGAATGCAGAAAGACGAAATGAAATAAATTACGAAACGCAAAGTCAGCAAAATCGTTTTTTTCGTGAATAACCAAGCAATTGGTCGGAATGTAACTTTCAGTATGGATGGTATTAATATGGCGAGAATGAGTTATAGTGGAAATGATTTAAATTATTAGTTGACACTGGGGCATCCGTTAGTGTAATTTTCTCAAGAGTTTTACGTAATGAAATTATAGATAAAAAAGACAAAACTCAAATAAAAGGAATTAGTGGATGTACATTTTCTGCAGGTTCAGCAAATTTAAATTTTGTTATTCAGAATTGCGCAATATCGCACAAATTCTTAGTACTAAACAGTAACGAAAGGGAATTTCACGGTATTCTAGGATCAGATTTCTTTCACAAATATA
>JAWQRJ010004643.1:0-10861 GCA_033557515.1 Diorygopyx duplodentatus
CTTGGAAAATTCGACGACTTGCAGGCGCCGTCTCATGGGCAGCGTTCGCGTTAGCGAATAGCTAGAGAGGGGCGCGGCTTAGCGACTCTATACGCTACGATTGGAGAGACAAGGCGGGGCGTACTACTGGAATGGTACGGCAATATTTACTCGTACTGTATAAAGTAGATTTACATGTCGGAACAGTAGGACATCATGAATCTAATGCTATCATAGAAAGATTCATTCTACATTGATAGAGCACTTACGAATTTTAAAATTAATGGACAAAAATCTTGAAAATTCAGAAGCAATGGATAGGATATTTTAGCTCATAATTCAACAATAAATACTATTAATAAACACACTCCTTTTGAAATAGTATTCGGTAGAACTAATGCAACCGACCCCTCAAAATTATGTGAAGATTTTATAAATAATCAATAGACTTTGACACAAATATTGTATGAAGCAATTTCATTTAGATGAAAAACATAAATTCCCATTTGAAGTTATGGTTGAAAACGCATTCGTGATAAAAAGTCTAGTAGTTGTAAAAGCATATAAATACAAAAACGTGTATAATTTCATAATACAAATACCAATTGTGGAAAATGCGGAATATAAATTGTATTCTTTGTATTCAATTCCGACTACCCTCAAGAATGTGACATTCAGTATAAATAAATCTTGTGTACTCGCATATAGCTATTAGTGAAACGAACTATTTAGCTATGGACAAAAATTGTAAGGAGATATTTCTAGGAAAATATTTATGTGAACAACAACTCAAACATAACATTGAAAAACAATGTGAATACGAATTAATCACTAAGTCGTCTTTAGAGAATTGTAAAGTAATATAAATAATGTATAAACCTTTTGTATTTCTCGAACAAAATAGAGCGCATGTGTTAATTGTTAATGAAGAGGAAATCCTAATTGAAAAATGTAATTCAATTGTAAAACACCATTTATTACATGGAACGTACGTAATTCGTAAAAATAATGATTGTGTATATAAAATTAAGGAAATTATTATACAAAACAATGTTATGAAATCTATTGATTATAAGTTTCACTTTGCCATGAATTTAAGCAAATCTGTAATTGCTAAAAAAAACGAAATGAAACTTGAACGAATAAATTTAGATTATAATGAAACAAAACAATTATATTTTCAAACGTCTAGGTATGTACATCCAGGATTATTGTATTTAATATTAATAATAGCCTTAGTCACACTCTTTATCTATGGACGAAAATGGTACCTTAAGAAGAAGATGACTAACAAGATAGAAGACCTCGAACTCAACGAACTTCGGGGGAAGTCCTATCCCAAGGAGGGAGGAGTTATGTGCCACCATGTGTGAAGGTCATGCATAAAGTCATTGTGAACAAAGGATATGCTGCCTATGCATATTTTACGCTACAGGCGGAGACGCAATTTCAAACAAGGGAATTGCTTACGTAGCCTAATTAGACTAAAACCCTATATAAGCCGTGCAAATGCTATCGAGCACCAATGTATAAGTGTCCTTCGTACTAATGTTGTATATATTAAAAAATAAATATGGGTTGTATTAAACTTTGTTTCAGTTTTATCGAAGATATAAATTTTCTAACGCACACCATAACCTAAAAAAATTTATTCTAACCTTTCACGGTGTTAATATTTGTCATTTACGTTTCAAGAATGTTTAAACATACTTTTCGGGTAAGTTTAAAAACAAAAATTACAAACCTCGGCTCCTAAGGCGTCTCCGTCGGCCCTCGGTCCTATCCCGCGCATCTGAAACCCGCGCAGGTCCAGTGGCCCCCCGAGGAAGAACATGTCGCTCAGTCCGACCTTCATGTCGTTTCCGAGCCCCTTCAGGAACCCGCCGCCCAACGTTCCTGGAAAAACCAAACCGAGAACGTTCCCGTCAGTATCGACGGAGAAACCCCTCCCCCCCACAGTTCACCTTGCAACACGAAATCCTTCAGTACGCTCAGGTTCGACTGTACGTACACGTCGTTCTTGACGAACCCGACGTTGCCGCCCAGACCGGCCGCCTCCGTGTTCAGTTGGAACAGGGAACCGCACGCGGGGAATATGAAGTCGTCCCGGAGGTCGATCGTCATTATGTGGGCGAGGGCGGACTTTAACGTC
This sequence comes from Diorygopyx duplodentatus, assembly GCA_033557515.1. NCBI lineage: Eukaryota > Metazoa > Arthropoda > Insecta > Coleoptera > Scarabaeidae > Diorygopyx > Diorygopyx duplodentatus. Next base: position 2,132 of record JAWQRJ010004643.1, read on the forward strand.
GGTCCCGAGTTTTCCCGCACCTCGAACGACGACGTTTTCGAGAGCACGCCCAGCTCGCGAGTGCAACCCTTGTATTGAAAGTTGTGACGGACCTTACGGTGGAAAATAAAATAAAATAGAAGGACTAATCGCAACCGGTAATCTAGTCGGTTGTCGAATTGAAGATTTCAGTTTGTCCAATTGGCAACCAGCGATTTCTATTAACAATTATTATTTTTTTGCTCTCTTTGGCTTTATTCCAATACAGAAACGATGCATTAAGATTTTACAATCCGTAACCTTCAAAGTTCGCGAAATGGAGTAATTACAAATCTATCTAATATTCTTAAATGTGCTAATCTTTTTTTTTAATTCATTAAGAATTAAATTAAAAATTTACAAAAGTTCTCATAAGTAATTATCTGGAGATTATCACTAAAAATTTCTAAAGTTTTCAGAGATCCATTTCAACTACATACCTTCAGTATAGTAGATTTTCATGAAAAATTTGATGGTTTAGTAGGTTCCGACTTATTACAAAAATTTAAAGCAAAATTAGACTATAACAAAGAAATTTTAGAAATAAAATATACCAAAATTCCATTTATTTTGAACAGACCAATAATTCAATTGACACCCAGAGCTAGACAAATAATTAAAGTCCCTATTAGAGAAACACAAGGAGAAAAATTTATTAATCATAAAATTCTAACAAAAGGAGTACAAATACCAAATGCTTTAGTTAAAGTAAACCAGAATGAGACGATAGAAATTACGAATTTCAATGAATACCCTGTGAAATTTATATGTGATTATTTAAAATGTGAAGAAATTAATGAAGACAATGAAGACATGTTTTCATAATCAAAAACAAAATATTAAAGACAAATTAAGATTAACACATTTAAACCAGGAAGAAAGAAAAACTACAACAGAACTAATTTGTAAATACAAAGATATTGTTCGTGACGAGAATGTCCCTTTAACATTTCATTCAAAAATAAAACATGAGATAAGATTATCCAAAGATATCCCAATATACCAAAAGCCTTATAGGAAACCGTATGCTCACAAGGTAGAAATTGATAAGCAAGTAAATAACATGCTCAAACAAGGAATTATACGAAACAGTAGCAGTCCTTCGGCCTCACCCATAGTGCTTAAGAAAGCAGATGCTAGTGGTGAACAGAAATGGAGACTGGTAATCGATTATAGAAGATTGAATGAAAATACTATAAAAGACAAATACCCATTGCCGAACATTAATGAGATTTTAGACAAATTACGCAGGGCAAATTATTTCTCAAGTTTAGACTTAGCTACAGGATATCATCAGATAGAGATGTATGAAAAAGATAAAGAAAAAACCGCTTTCTTAACGGACAAGGGCTGTATGAGTTCAATAGAATGCCTTTCGGACTTTGCAACGCACCGTCAACTTTCCAAAGAGCAATGAACAATATTTTAAGATGTTTGACAGATGACATATGTCAAATTTATCTCGACGACATAATAATTTATTCCACATCTTTACAGGAACATAAACAAAGGTTAGAAAAGGTTTTTAAGAGATTATCAGAAATTGGAGTAAAGATCACTCTAAATAAATGCGAATTCCTAAAGAAAGAATTAAAATATTTAGAACATTTAATTACAGATAAAGGCGTAAAACCTGACCCTAGTAAAATCGAAGCAATAAAGAGATATCCTATTCCGAAAACGAAAGCGGAGATTAAATCATTTATTGGACTTTTAGGTTATTACAGACAGTTTACAAAAGATTACGCGAAAATTTTAAAACCTATGACCAAATACTTAGCAAAAAGCGAACAAGTTACGTTAACTCAAGAATATAAAGATTGCTTTGAAACATGTAAACAATTATTGAGTAACGATCTGATATTACAATATCGAGATTTTACGAAACCATTTGTCATCACAACAGACGCTAGTAACCACGCTGTAGGAGCCGTACTAAGTCAAGGACAAATAGGAAAAGATAAACCTGTCGCTTACGCATCAAGAACGCTGAGCAAAAGCGAGATAAGGTATTCGACAATAGGAAAGGAATTCTTAGCAATCATTTACGTGTGCAAACAATTCAGACTGTATATTTATGGAACGCATTTTTCCATCCTAACAGATCATAAACCTTTACTTTGGATTTATAAATTAAAGGAAAACAATTTAAAGGTGCAGAGATGGAAGATATACCTCCAAGAATACCAATATACTATGTTGTATAAGAAAGGTAATGCAGACGTTAATGCAGAAGTTAATAGTAATTCAGACGCTTTGAGCCGCATTAAATTAGACGAGATAAACATTACAGAATCAGTCATAGCTAACGACGGGTCGACAACCGAAACCGCTGACGAAGATTAGATGATGTAAGCCTGAATAATAACGTGAATAGTGAACACGAAGAAACTATTCCTGTATCACAAGATCCGATAGATACAAAACCTCGACAATTTTTTATCTATACGCATAATTTACCATTTGGTATAGAAATTACCTTAGGTGACAACAAAATCTATAGATTCAGTGTAAATAGAGAGAAAGCTGAAGCTGAATTAATCAAGATTTTAAAGGATTATGCAGGAGAAGGCACCATACATGTGTATTGTAACGACGAAGTCTACAAACTCTTAGTAAAATTTATTTAGAACATTTCAACAAACAAGCATTAAAATTTATTAGGTGTATGAAAAGAGTAGAAATTGTAAAAAAAAATCTGAAAGATAGCTAGAGATAATAATGCAGCAGCATGAAGGTAAAACAAACCATAGAGGTATACAAGAAACTTTAGAAAGAATTAAAATACATTTCTATTGGAATAATTTATAAAAACAAGTAACAGAATATATTAACAATTGTAATGCATGTCAAACAACAAAATATGAGAGAAAAGCACAGAATCCAAAGATGAAAATAACGGAAACACCATCTAAACCTTTCGATATTGTGCACATTGATGTTTTCAGAATTGATAGAACTCAATTTCTTACAATAGTAGACAATTTCTCTAAATTTTCACAAGCTTACGAATTAACTGATAGAACGGCAGTAACTAAAAATTTAATAAAACATTTCAGCAAATTTGGAATACTTAAAAAGATAGTGTGCGATAATGGTACTGAATTTAAAAATAGGATAATAACGGAATTGATGAAGTTGTATAAAAGTAAACTTACATATTGGAACTACAGGACATCATGAATCGAATGCGATTAGTGAAAGATTACATTCCACCCTGATAGAACACTTAAGATTACTTAAACTAATGCATAAAAATATAGAAATTGCAGAAGCAATAGACAGGTCTCTATTAGCTCACAATTCCAGTATAAATTCAGTAAACAAACATACCCCATTTGAAATAGTATTTGGGAGAACAAATGCCTTAGACCCTTCAAATTTAGCATACGAAGAAAGATTATGTGAAGAATATATTAATACTCATAGATGTTTAACTCAGATGTTGTACGAGATTATTAGAAAAGAAACTATGCAGCATAAAGAAAAGACAGTAAAGGAACTTCAGGAGAACTCCAATATTGAGGAGGGAGGAGTTATGTGCCCGCACGTGCGACCTACACACACAATGTCACCGTAGAACAAAGGAAACGCTGAGTAAACATGTTCATCTCCGAACAAAGGAAATCTAGCGTAGACATAAGAGTATCTATATAAGCCGAATGAGCGCTTCCGAGCGTTAATGTATAATCATCAACATAACATAGGAGATATTACCTTATGTTACGATAATAAGTTCTAACGAGGTTTATAAAGATCACTCACCTGGATTTTCGTTCGGAAATCGCTCAACGTCGTCTAAGTGCGCGAGACGGTCGGTTTCGAACACATCAGAAATAACGTTCACGTACAAACGTTCCCTGTCGTCACACGTTTGGAAATCGTAGCTCTCGCTAACCACTTCGGTTTTCGTCGTCATTATTACTTCGTAAATCGGTTGCGTAACCTCCGAATCCTCTTGCTCACCTCCGTTATCCTCGTCGCATTCTTGTAATTCGACTTTTATCGCTACGTCTTCAGACATCGTTGAGGTTGTTTAGAATTCTCCTTACGGTTTCCTTATTTGGACCTTCTACAGCCTTATCACACTTTTGCTGGTGAGATCAGTTAAAATTAAGTTGCAATTTAAAATTATGAGGTTAGGAAACAGAAATCGGTATTGTTTGATTAACACTTCGCATTGATGCCACATTGAAAAATCGAATTTCACTATAAACAAATCTCGCTCGGTACGGTCGGTACCATAGATCACTGTAAAAATCTGACATTTTTATGTGAATATCGTGTGTCAGTGTTTATGTTGTTTAATGAGTGGTTATTTTGTAGTTTTATTCAGGCAGTAGTTGTAGAAATAATAATTAGTGGTTAAGTTTAAGTAAATAGCAGTTAGCCGTAACAGTTTTAGTTAGTTTATTTAGTTGTAGAAATAGTTAGGTTACATTTTAATTTTTAGTTTATTTCTTGTGTTTTGGTGAGTATTGAATATTGAATGAATGATGTTCATTTCTTCCTTTAATATTCTGACTTTTTCTTTGTTTTCCTTAAAACCTTCTTGGGACTTTGTTCTCATAGCTTTCATTTCCCCCCTCAAGTCTTGTAGAGACACTTTTATTAGCTTAGAAAATTATTATTAGCTTTATAACGATATGACCTTTTAAAAATTAGGTTTAAAAAGGTACGAACCAACAATATCATGTTCTTCGAAATGCTAGGAATATAGGTAAAAACAGAATCTCCGACAATGCTGTCGTACGGTTTAATTAACTATGAGAAAAATGTGCGAGGACTCAATGTATTTCAATTTAAGATACGAAATCATAAGAAACAAGAATTTGAAATCCCCACAACCCTGTAAAAATCACTTCAAAGTGAAAATATCTCGATTTTTACGCGTTAAAAAAAAAAAATGCACTATGCAATGTCTCTTAGCTTTTTCTGTATCTTTTCCTCTTCTTGTGTCAAATCGCTGTCGACGAATCAGTTCTTCCCTTCTGGCTTCTCCTTCAGTTTGCTTTTGTTTTTCATTATGATTTATGTATTCAACTTCATACGAGATACAAAAACGTACAACGATGACAAAAATGCATAATTTATTAAAATTGATAGAAATTGTAGTTAATGCAGATGATGAATGTCTCCAACTTTTCCATTATAAAAAGTTATTAAAATTTTATCGATTCAGAATTTAATAGCTATAAGACACACGATGAGTGGACGTGTAGATGATTGTGATGACATCAATAACTGCAAACATCATTTTTATTATCGCTATTCAGTTTTGTACGAGTACAAATCCGACATGTTTAAACGACATCTTCAACCGATTGCGTGGATGCAGTGTCCTCGTCGATCTGAATCCCGAACATATCGCTTCTTTTAAACCGACTTACGTTTACGATTCAATAGAAGAAATACTGAAAAGTAAACTAAATGAAATCAGCAATTACTTTGTCAACGCAAGAAACTTAATCGAATTCAGAACTGTAATAAACGCTATAAAAACGAACAGACGGTATTGCAAATTAACTTATATAGTGCAAGCGCACTCGGAACGAGACATCGACAATCTCTTCGAAATAATGTGGTTGGATCGCATTTATAAAACGATCGTAGTCTTTGATAACAAAGCCCACACGATAGATTTCGATAAGTTTGCTTGTAACGGTACTGCGGTAAGCGTGAGAAATAATTGTAGCCAGATTCCGAAATTCGAGTTTAGAAATTGCGAAATTAAGGCTTCTTGGCATTCTAGACCTCCGATCGCTATAGACGCATTCGCAACGGAAAATCCGGGTATCGGTATCAGTTTACTAAGAACTATCGCAGAGAAATATAGGTTGGACGTAACTTTTCCGTTATTGGACGATGCAAGGATAAAAAGCGTTATCGATTATAATAACCTTCGCAGTTTGAATTTCGAGAATGCCACCGTTGATATTTTCGTTTCCTTCGTAATCGATACGTCACAGCTGTCCATCGAAAGAATGGATGGAACACCTTATATTGTTGAGAACGCTTTCACTGTGGTGTTTCCAAATCCGTCCCCGGTCTCTCAATGGACAAGAATCACATACCTCTTATCACCGATCGAATGGATTCTCCTGGTGTTTATTAACGTGGCTTTAGTAACAACCATTTCGGTGTGTACCGAGTCGAATTCGGAAATCATCTATTTGAGTTTGATGTTTTTTGGATTAAACTTCAACATCCCCGCGAGTAACGATGGGGTTTTGAGAAGGAACATGCTCGCATCCGTTTTCATTCTCTTTTATTACTTTCTAATCGCCGTCTACCTCCAAGCAATGTTGAACAGTTACCACACGATTCCCGTCTACGAGAAAACCATCGCGAACATCGAAGAGATAACAACCTCGCGGTATCCGTTGCGAATGAAGAACGTGACGCTTGCAGTTCTTGCGGCGAACGGGTACGATTGGTACAAGAGGAGGGGTGGCGCGGAAATAATCGACGGCAGCGTTCGAGACATCGTAGAAACGTTTTTGGCAACCAGAGATTACATTGGCGAAGCTCAAGCGATCCACATGAGGCTGTATCCCCAGTTTAAGGGAACATACAAGACGATGGTTTTCAGATACGTTTACGGTTCGTTCGTTTTGAAACGCTGCTGTCACCTTCAGCAGCAGATCGACAGGAACGTGGAGTTGATGCACGAGAACGGGTTACTGCTGAAATGGATGTCGGACATCGAGTGGACGTCCGGACTGACATCCAGTATGTCTTACGTTGATCACACCAGTCCAATTGCGAAGTTGCGGTTAGTCGATATAATATGGGCATTGTCAATTTTTAGCTGCGGTATGTTGCTCGCGACTGTAATATTTGTTCTGGAAGTTTATTCGAAGAAATAAAATATACACGTTCACACAGTGTCAATCGTGTTATTCTCATAGGCATTTGTTGTAATATATTTTAATGTCTTATTTTTCGTTTGAAAACGGCACGCCTTAAAGAATGCAGTGTATAGTTATTATGCAATTTAAAAATGGGTTTAAAAACCATATTACCTATATCCTCAATAATGGAAATTAGTATTCCCTGCTCAATTGCTAATGTTGCGATGTAGATGTCACCACCTTACCCATCATGTATGTATAACATAAGCACTATAGATTACAGGTTCACTCCGAAGTGAATGTTACCCCGACAGAAATAAATGAAGCTGAAATAGAGAACAATGTAATGGAATCTGAATGACAAACGAACTACGATTGTCTATTATTTAATGCTGTCATGCTGACACAGCAACGTTGTCCTACGCTAGAGCCATGCATTACTCGTAAGTGGGACAAGAGCGCAAGTTCTTGTACGACAAACAAGAACGTGTAACGAACACGAAAAGAAAACATAATAAACTAATCTAAATATTCTGGAGGTAAAGTCTGGCAACTTCTAGGTGTATGAATGAACACCGCGAATACACATATGCACTAAATAACGCACGAATAAAAATATTAGTAAGAATATTTCTGACTTACGGTAATTCCCTCATTCGCGTGCCTTCTAAGATTTAACTTAGCTGAAGTAGACACTTCACTTGTACCGCACTAAACACGTAGAATTGCCGTCAAAATTGAATTGAACAGCAATTAAAACAAGATATATCAAAATCTCACCATCAAAATTTTGGACCGAATGCATTACTTTCTCTTTATACCTTTAGGGTAAGAGAAAGTAAAAACTTGAAATCAAGTGTAGAATGCCTCGAGCTGGGAGAGCTTCAAAATTGAAATTGTGATCTTTTATGCATTTTCCTCCAGAAAACTTAGTTTGGGGGAAAAATAGCATTTGGAAAAAAAAATAAAATTGAAAAATTGATAAAATTGACAAAATTCAACAAAATGGGAAAACATCTAAAAATAACCAAATTCTATAAAATGATAATTTCAATTTATAGAATTTGATAAATTCCACTCAATTAAAAACCCAAGAAATTCCATAATATGGAAGAAGCAAAATTCACAAACCAGTAAATTTCACAATTAACAAATGTAAAATCGACAAATTCAAGAAAATGTAAAAAAATGACGATTTTTGTAAAGCTGAAATTCAAGAAAAACAGCAAAAAACGCGAAAAAAAAAAAAACAATAAATTCGACTAAACTGATAAAAAAAGTATAATCAACAAATTCAACAAAATTAAAATCCTTAAAATTCAATAAAACTTGTAAAATTGAAAACACTCTAAAATTGACAAATTCAACAAAATGGGAAAAAACATAACAATAACCAAATTCTATAAAATGATCATTTCAATTTATAGAATTTGGTAAATTCAACACAATTGAAAACCCAAGAAATTCGATAATATGGAGGAAACAGTAAAATCGACAAATTCAACAAAATGAAAATTGAGAAAATCTGCAAAATGGAGAAAAATAATAAAAGACAAACATTCGACAATTTCAGTAAAATTCAAAAACCAGTAAATTTCACAATTGACAAATGTAAAATCGACAAATTTAAGAAAATGAAAAAAAATTGACGAATTTTGTAAGGCTGGAAAATTTCAGAAGATGTTTGCAATTTCACAAAATGTTTTCTTCAATTTGTACAAATTCAAGAAAAGCAGCAAAAACGCGAAAAAAAACAATAAATTCGACCAAACTGATAAAAAAGTATAATCAACAAAGTTAAAATCCTTAAAACTCGAAAAATTCAATAAAGCTTATGAAATTGAAAACACTCTAAAAT
>JAWQRJ010004644.1:0-10861 GCA_033557515.1 Diorygopyx duplodentatus
TTGTTACTATATCCACTATTTTAATAATATATTTCAAAAATACAATGTTAGACATAATAACCATACAACACTAGTACATATAGAAGATAAACCTAAACCAATCTATAGAACCATCACTTACTAAGGCAAAATCAGTAACAAAATTAAAAACATTGCTAATAAATTCAACATTTCACTTGCCCTTAAAACAAACCATAATCTAAAAAACGTATTTAACAATAGTAAACCGTCTACCAAATTACTAGAAAAAAATGGTTTATTCACCCTTACATGTGAAACTTGCAATGCTACATACATAGGAGAGACCGACAGAAAAATCGAAATTAGAGGCAAAGAACACATCACAATGCAATAATTCAAATTTCGGTAGACACACAAATTTTAACAATCATGAATTCATATTTGATAACATAAAAATCAGTCATCAACTGAATAAAGGCTGCTTAATAAGAATTATTCGAAAGCTATGAAATAGATTCATTTAGAAAAACCACCCACAAACCTTAATGATTAATTGGAAAACAATATTCCACATATTTACTATTCCCTTAGACACCCGTTTAATAAGAAAAAAAATATGTATAAAATTTTATTTTTCTACTTTACATTAAATTTAATGTACTATTTCATTTTATTTGCGCACTTATTATAAATTAATCAATTTCCCAATTATTCTAAATATTTAATTTTCATTATTTTTTACTCTATTTCGCCCTTTTCTTTTTTTGCGTGAGAGTCAACAACAAATGGCAGAATTTGTCTTCTATTTTGGTCCAAACGCCTCAAGGCAAAATTAAGTTTTTGGAATCTTTGGCACATAATAAATATATTTAAATATTTTAATGATATTTTTTGTATAGTTCTGGCCAATATATATATAATTGTAAGGATCCATCTTTTACCAGGTTTTGTCATTATTTAATAATTCAATTATTGTACACTTCTGGTTTACATGGTTTACATAAGAGCAAAATAAATATTAATCAAATAATTCTCAAAGAACAATTACATAATCACTATAAAAATATTTAGCACAATAACGTTACAATATATAAAGTTTATAAAGAACTAAATTCAAGACTTTATTATATACAATTAACACAGGCAATTCATGACACTGAAATGGAAACAAATGAACAACGGCAGCTGTTAAAACAAATGAAACAAAAGAAATTAACGAATTTAAGAAGCTCTTCAATATTTGCACCATTTGCTGATTGAAGAGCTTCTTTTTGAAGAACTTTTTCACTATACATTTTTAACGATAACTAGAGCTGTTCGACTGGTTGCCGGGACCAACAGTTTGTATCGTGCCTTCCGAAGCACGTGGTGGTAAAAGATAACTATTAATTAACCTTGTGAGTTCGACATATCAAGTAAGCTAATTTCAGCATTCCTATTTACCTTTCCATTTCTTTGATAAGATGATTCTGGTGTTCATATATTTTGGAAAAGTTTCAATGTCCAATTTTAAATGGGACAAGGAAAGTATGTAATTGTTAAGATGAGACAGAATGAGAAGAATATCTTATTTGTTTGCATCCTTCTCTCTCTACCATCATTACACCAGGATGTCGTCATTATACAATTATCCAATTACGACCTTCCGTGGAATTACAGAGATATTTACACAACAACAACGTTCAAACGTCGGCAAATGAATGAGACAGCTTAGGGGATGATGTTTGGCTCACTTTTGTTATTTGCTTTATTAATTTTTCTATTGTCGCTATATTGTATATGTGTGCGCTATCGTGCGCGTGGGTGGGCCAATTTTTATCCAGTTATGCTAGTTGCGTAATCAACGTAGGTTATCGCTAGGGGAGACACCCCTTGAAGCCTTCAAGCGTCAGACTCATTTGTAGCCGATAGCTCTGTAGACGGCTTGATGTATGAAGGGTGTTTTGATCCAGGGCTTACTACGTTTTATTATAAACGAATTTATGTGTCCTACGGAGGGTAGGTCTCGTAATGAAGCGAACGTGCGTATGCAGAAATTGAAGATTCGATTATCGCAGCAATCGATATTGCGACTTAATTGTCACCAAGTTTTTCTCATTTTTTTCTCCATCGGTTTCTTCTTGATCCTGGTCTTGGGATCGGAAGAGGGACCAGGCGAGAGGTCGGGTATTGTCTTTAGCGCGGAGGAACAGTCGTCGGCTCATTAAAGAATACGTCTACTCGAGCAACGATGATGGATGAGAAGTCCTTATCAATGAATCGGTATGAAAGGACACCGTGCCTTGCACCGTTACTCGGGTGGTCCAGGTTGTTGATCTTTTCGATTTGTTCTTGTGCGCGATGCAATTAAGTGCGATATTAAGGTCTATCAATTATCTGGAAAAACATCATGTTAAAACGAATTGTAAAACATGACATTTACAGGGAAGTGAGAGCGAACAAAAAATTCTTATTTATTAAACGTAATATTAACTTCAACACTACATCGAACACTCTATCGTAAAAGATCTTTTTTCAATAAACCGTGACATTTTCAACAACGTTTCTAATAAATTACCCCAAACCTTACCTGTGTCCCTGTATAACCTGGGTTCCCTCTCATTCAACACTCGGTTTAAAGTGTGCAATATTGATTGAAAAAGACCGACTCTATGTTGTCGGTCTCAGAAATATTACAAACGTCTTTGTTGGTGACATGCGCCGTCAATACAAGCAACGTTTTGTTGAATTGTGCTGAAAGTTGCTCCTCAGGTGTGCGAACTTGGGAATTAATTCATTGCTGCCACTTGTGAATAGGTCGTCCCTATCCTCCGGGGCTACTTTTGTGGACCGAATTTTTACACCGTGCCGCTCTATTTGTAGCTTTTGTCAAGGGAACAACCCAGTGAATGGTCACTGATTTATCGTCAGGTATTATTTCTGTTGGAGTTAAAGTAATTTTGATGTTGTAATGGACGTTTTTTTGGCAATAAGAGAAAAAGCGACTTCGTTTGCTTGACCTTGTCAATAGAAGAGCAGTTGCCCATTAATTGCTTCAATTCCGAAAAAGTTTACCGTAACTGTGCGAAATAAAAATAGTCCTGGAAGCGAGAACAAACGAAACTTCAAGAGACCGTTAAGCCCGTTTAAACCAATCACGTTTGTGGCTCGACAGAGGATAGTGTTGTTCCATTTAAGCCGAAATGAGTTTTGCGCTTCCTCCTTTTACTTTGTCTCTCGTGCAATTAACGAATTTTCGACTACCGTCGATTGTTTTGTCCACTCCATCTATTAACATTGCGTAGGTTCCTCGTGAATCCTCATATCAAAATAATTTTTGTACTGAGTCTCTCAAAAAAAAAAAGAACATTCTAAACCATAACCCCATTCCAGATTCTTCCAAGAAAAACGTTTTAACAGAACGTACAGTTATTCCGGTAAGGAATTTTAAAAGGATTAAAATTATCCTGAACCGACCACTGGGCACTCTCGGCACCAAAACAAAGAGAATCGTTGCGCTTTTCCAAATTGGATTTTTCGCCTTACATGTCACGTGACACAAAAAGGCGCCTAATCGAAAGTTAGGTGCCTAACCAGACGGTAAATTACGTGTGCCATAATTAAAGTGGCGCGAAGCCTATAACACACTCTTGCGGCACAAGTACCGCTTGCATCGCAAAGTATATTGCATGCTTAACTCACTTATGGATCGCAATTAGTAAAGGCACGGATGAATTGTTTGGATTTTAATTAAAATCTTGCCATAGTCCAGTCACCTATGACGTTGACGGTAATGGGGATTGACTTGTCGGTATAGTAGATACCTTCAAAGCGAAATTTCACACTCTAAATACGTTAAGATATTTTTGTTATAATTGTTGCTGTTATAGACTTAAGACAACATCAAAGGACTAAAGCTAAAGCAGCCAAAACACATCTAAGATATCTGCTGAAAAGATTGAGGAAATATTAATGAAAGATAGTTTGCATTAAGAAAAAAAAACTTTTGGACAAAATAGAAAAAAAAAACAAGATTATCCCTAAGATCATCCTTTGATAAGATTATCCAGAATTAAATGTGCAAATGGATATCCAAATGGACGTCCATATATCTTGAAAATTCGTGTATTAAAATAATCTCCAAAATAATTTCGAAAATTTTCGGGAGCTGCTGGAGTCACTGTATTGTTTGGAAGAAACAAAAAAAAAACGAAAGAGTGAGATATCGCTTGAAATATCTGCATTTTTGGAACAGATACTGGAGGAAAAACAGAAATATTCAAGGTGATAAAGTTAATATGAACTGGAATGTCCAATGGTAATGTTTGTACCATAGAAGGTTTTGTCGATAAATAGATTACTTGATGTGCAGCATTTCCAGGACGAGTCTCTTTTTGTTGTTGTTCTCTCGCTCGACGATGTTGGCGCCTTCGCAATCGAAGAGATGCTTTAATTCATTTGCATGTGTTGCTAGTGCCGCACTATTCGGTTTCACATTCACATCGGAGCGGTGTTGGTTAATTCCTAATTTCAACGGTTCAGATTTAGAACCCAAATACACTTTCTCACAATCCTTGCATTTGATTTTATATACCACATTGCTTTCTTCTTTATTTTCTGACTTGCTCTTAGTGTTTGTGAATCGAAGTGTGTTGGTTATGGTGACTGCAGGTGTTAGATTATACTTTTCCAGTATCTTCTTATACGAATTGGCTGCTTTATACGTGTAAGGAATTGCTACGTGGTATGTGTGCTTCTTTGGATTGATTTCGTTGCTGTTGCTATCTGTTGCTCTGGCTCTATTGATCTCTTGCGCTATTAATCTTTTTGGATAACCATTCCTCATGAAGGCTTCTTTTATCTTTTCCATATTGATGCCATGAAATTGCATATCAGAAATTTTTAGTGCTTTATATATTATGTTTTTTAGTATATTTAGTTTCTGCGATTTTGGGTCATTGGAGTGGTAATGTATATCTCCAGATATGGGTACTTTTTTGGTACCAATTGATGGAGAATGTGTTGTCGTTTTTTCTTGTTATAAGAGTGTCTTGCGTTTTCTGTTTCGATTGAGAATTTTAATCTATTATCAAAATTGTTGAATGTTTCATATAATTTATTTAGATATGATTGGTGAGATGGTGTCAACGTATCTAAAATAAAAACTTCTTTTTCTAATTTTTCTATTTATTTGTCTTCTACATATTCCATTGTCAGGTTGGCTATCGTGGCTGAAAAAGGAATAACCATAGCACATCCATATATTTGTTTATATGATCTTTTTTCATATTTGAAATACGTTGATTTCAGACATAGTTTTACTCCTTCTAAGAATTCGTCAATGTTTAAGTCTTTTTTTCTTCTAATTTTTTGCCAATTTTTTATGATTGCCATTATTATTAGTCCCATTGAGATGTTGGTGTAAAGTGCAGTAACATCTAGTGATATTAATTGATGGTTTTCTATTATTCTGTCAACTTGTTTTAATTTTTCTACAAATTCATAGTAGTTTTGAATTGAGTGTGGCTTTTTTCCTATACTTTTTGCTACTATGTTTGACAGAAATTTTAAATTCTAAATTTAGAACGTTTATATGTTAGTGCATCTATCGCACTTACTTTTGGTCTGAAAAGTATGCTTTCTTTATGAATTTTAGGTAGAACATAAATTCTGGGTGGTTTAGAATTTTTTGATAATAAATTCTTTGTGTCCTCACTGATTTTCAATTGGTTATTGCCACATTGTTACTAATTGATTGCATTCTTTTTCTATCCTTGTTGTTGGATTTCTAACAACAATTTTCTATGAATAATTTTATAACAATATTTTCATCGTTAAGGTGTTCAGTTGGTTAAGTATTCATTGTTTAGTACTGTTTTTTAATTGTTTTTTATGTACTGTTGTGTTTCTTTTTGGTTTTTCTCGTAAAGTTTGTTTTTGGCATTTTCTTGTATGTTGTGTTTGTGGTTGAATACATTTTTCATGTTTTTTAATACATTATCTCTAACTATTTTTAATATGTTGTGGATGTGCGGTTATTTCATTTTCAATATTTTTTTGTTGCGTGAAAGGCATCTCTAGTGTGATTAGTTTTTGGATTAAATTAAATTTTGGTCCTAGACTTAAACAATTCTCTGTATTATCAGGAATGATATGGTCGGCACAATTTTTTATCCATTGTTTGTTGGTTTCGTATTCATTGTATTGTTGTTTCCTAAGATTTATATATTTTTCGCAGTGTTTATTCTTTATATTTATAAACTGTTTGTTGTATATATTATTTTGAAATCTTATGTAGATTTCGTATTCAACGTCATTTAATGTTTCTTCTAGTTTGGTGTTGTTATTGGCGATTTTCGTCTTTATAGTGTGTATGTCTTTAATTGTTGTTGAAATCATTAAACGTATCATACCTAAATAAAATGTCCCTATTATGTTATCAAACTTCCGGTCCTTCCGATATTCTACGTATTTTTTATCTGATATTTCGACACATGTCTGTATTAAATTGCCATTTTTGCACGTGAACAGGAGATTTCTTCTATTCTGTGCATTCGCCAATTTCCTGTGCAGTTTGTAACTTTCGTTGATGTTATCTCTTGTTGTTCTTCCATAAATTTCATGTATCACTCCTATAAACCTTTCTTATCTTTTTTCACCATTATTGTTTTTCAATTTTTGTTTATAGCGATTCTTATATAAGTTTATGGATTTTTGAATTATTACGTGAATAATACACTTAGCCAATAGTGTGAGGATTGGTTCATTAAAAGAAATCAATACAGAGTTTTATGTTTTGTAATAAACATTTATGATAGTTTAGTTTATTATAGAGAATAAAAGATCGATTCTAAATTGAAATAAAAGCAAATGAAATCTCATCTAATAAAAGTGGATACAAATTTAATTTTAACGATTAACCTGCTAATACGTTTATGAAATGCATTTATTTCGGAATGATAGGATGAAATCGGTGAAGCTTTTATGGGCTTTTAAAGCCAACGTGCTTACTAATACCTCCTGTTTACCAAAACCAGAACTATTAAACAAACCTTTACACGCAGCCATCTGTGTTTCAATGGTTATACTACATATCCTGCATTTTGTGACGATTTCCATTTAAATTAGTCTTCTACTTCTAGAAAAACGTTTATAGAATAATAAAATAGTAAATTATAGGCACTCAGACCATTTGATTATATAATAAAAAGCAACAAATCGTTCAATGGGGTATTCGCTAAATACAACCGCTATCTAGTGGCTAGTGGTAGGAAACATCTGCACTTACCAGTAGGGTGCCGCTACGCAGTAAGGAATCGATGGAATAGTTACGCTGTTCATTCGTAGATGCCGCTGAAGTATTGATTTTCAGGACTTTATATTTTTGAATTTTATTTTAGTTTTACGTTTTTCTAGATACACTCTTATTGCACTTTGAATACAAAATAAAAAGTATAAAATATGAATCAATTTTGGGGGAACAAAAGGAAGGGGAAGAAAAATCTTTTATGTGCGCACCAAAAAGACGTAATTTCAGCTGGCAGCGTTTTTCGTGCAAAGTGCTAGTTAGCGCCCGCTCAAAAATCACAAACAACGTATAATTTAATAAGCGCGCTCGCAGGGTGTATAATGAGGATAATCATGCGAATTTGTATGGTGATCGCTTAAGGCGGCCGCGAAACAGGATATCGTGCTAATTATCTGCACTGTCCGGCACTAAAGTGCGAGAGAAAAATGGTAACTCAACACTTTCGCGACCGATCGCGCATGATTTCCATAAGGGGGAACAAATAATCTGATATTATGCGAGCGCGTAATATTATAATACGCGCGAGATGTGATTAAAATAATTTCAGTGCCTCCTGTTGTTTTTTTTGCGTTTAAATAATTGGCATTTTACAAAAAGTAATTACACCCCGTTTAACTATTGTTTTTAATGCATATTATTATAATTTATATTTTTCTAAATTTACCAAAAGAAATTCTATAAAGAAAATATTTTATAATAGTTTTGGAAAAAAAGAAATAATTAATTATATCATTTTAAGTCATTATAAAATTGGATGCAATAATAAAAACAATCTTGATGAATTTTAATTTCATTTGTTCAAACGATCAATACGTGTGCTTTGAACCAATCCAGTTTAGTTCGCGAGGTGTTCTAACAGATGTCGCGACAAGTAGCATTACTGCAGTATTTCCTTTTCTATTTTTGTTTTCGGTGATTAAACTGTCCTGACTCGTGCAGTTACTTTTTAAGATACTTTTTAATGGAGTTGCAATTAAAATTGAATTGCAATTTAATATTTATTTTTCATTTTCTTTCGAATTTTTACATTTACAAATATCTACGCAAATTTAGATTTTTTTTATTACCTCTGCCTGCATTTAAGCTGATTGGAACATTTTAAGTAATGCGTATAGAAGATTCCAAAAGATACTTTTAGCGTAATACATATTATAATAAAACCAAATTAATGTTCTACCAAATTGCAGATATGAAGGTTAATTTTTTGTCAAATGGCTTTTTGTTGATTTTTAATTTAATAAGCGTACAACAATATCTACAAAAATTTTAAATTCACTATAGAATATGAAAATAGTGATTTCATAAATTCCCTAGATCTCAATATCACCAAAAAACAAAGGAAAAATAAAATTCCAAATATACAGAAAATCCACACAAACAGATGCAGCAACAGATTTTGACTCCCAACATCATTTGCACAAAAGACGTCAACAATCAAATCTTATTGATAAAGAACCAATTAAAGAGGAGACAGACATTAAAAATGATTATAAATAGCAGAAAATAATAATTGTACCAAAAATACATTTCTAAAAACAAAAAAGAAAACATAACAAAAAAATAGAAAATTCCATAACAAAAATATACAGATTATTTACATTTCAAGACTAAAAAAACCAAATAAATAAACTAATGTAAAACGGAGTATATTCATTAAATTGCCATACTTGCAGTTCATCATACATAGGGGAAACAGGAAGAAAAAATAATAAAAGAACATGAGCATAATGAAAACTCCGCATTCGAAGACATTTTCTAACTTACTAACACAAATTTGATCATACGATAAATTAGAAAAATACATTATAAAAACAAGGGAATATATTGGAAATACTAGAAACGCACGAAATAGATAAAAATAAAAATTTAATTAAAATTTAAGGGCACCATATGTTCATTGAAACGAGCGAGCATAATCAAATAAAGCTAAAATAAACACATACGCGTTAAACAGAAATATTACAGATACATTACGAGTGTGAGAAACAGTGAAAACATACAGCATGGAACACAATTAATAAAAACGTATAATACAATAAAGAACACTACAGAAAATCAAGGGAAAAAACATTAATAGACATTACAGATAAAATCAACTGGTGTTGATCACTCACACGACTTTCTCTCGCCTAACCCTCCGATCTATTTTAAGAAAATAACTTCTAAATGGTGCGACTTTGGACATATGTATGCTTAATAAAATCGACCATAAATTCCATAAAAAAGCCAAAAACCTTTAATTTTTTTACTGTCAAGAAAGAAGAGTAAATTTAAATACAATTGGACGCGGCTAGGGGTGGAAGTGTACAAACCAACTTTGTAGATTGCAAATATACAGACGTTTTTCCAGCAGCGAGAAGAAAGGGGTCTTCGAAAAGATGGAAGTGGACGGTGGACCCGTGGATGGTCCGTCTGGTGCAAATTAACTTACACCACTGTAGCTTATGTTGACAATCATTTAAATAAATAAATTTTGAATAAGTACTTTAAATTTAAAAAATTATAGAAACGAATACGTAAAAAATTCTAGATTAATTTTAATTCAACTAATTCATTTTACAGTTAATATTTCTGTTGTATGTTTTCCATTAGGAATATACTCCTTTGTTCTAGGAGGGTAATATACAAATTGGAACCACCCTTATACCAACTCGCTATTCAGACTACTGGAAAAGAAGGGAAAGTATGGACTGCATAGCAAAGAGCAAGGTGAAGGGGAAGAGCTTTTGATATAGAAGTAGTAACTTGGAACCACCCTTATACCATCCCACTGTTTAGTAACTACTGGAGGATAAAACGGAAGAGTATGAATCGTATATCAACAAACTGTGAATAAGGATGTAGACCTGTTAAATGTAAACATTGTACAGTTAGCTTCACCATCAGAAGTAAGGGAATGAATTTGAATCATACTGTACAGTACTTTTTTAAAATAATTTTTGCTTATTACAACCCCACTGATATTTTCTTTCCTTTTTTTTCTAGGCATGGATATATTAGAATCACCACTTTGGTCACTACGGAGGTTCACCTGGATTTAGAATCTTCCCTCACATCTTCATGGAGAGAAAAGTGACTACGACGATGACAACTAAACAGCTCAAGACAATTTGGGGCCCCAACTTTATACCTATCTCAACGAAAGGATCTAATAGACGCATTGTGTCTATCATTTTGATGGTGAGGTTTTGATATATCTTGGCGAATTAGGTTATTCTAAGAATAATGATACCGTTTTTGGAAGTTGATCCATCATCTTTCTGTCGGTCTCTTCGTTCGTCTGTCAATCTGTGATTAACACTTGTCCTACTTATTTCTAATCATTTTAGGGAAACAAGTTTCAAATAAATTTTTATTGTATAAGTTCTATTCTCTGTATAAGTATTTTCAGTACCTGGTATAAAGTACTCCGAGCTTCGCTCGGACTTTCAGTGTTTGCCTCAGTTTGCATATATTACAAATGAAGATACGTAAATAATTGCATTTTTTAGTTATAAAAATAATAAAGATTAAGTTTCTGGTGCATCGAGCTTCTACACCTTTTATAACTTTTACACCGAAGTAGTATTAATATGTAATTTAAAATTATTATCTGTAATTATCTGTTCTTAA
>JAWQRJ010004645.1:0-10860 GCA_033557515.1 Diorygopyx duplodentatus
ATACTAAGCAGTCTTCATATAAATTACTACAACCTGCAACCGCAAAGAAATGAAAAGAATGTGATGCTGGGTGGTAATCTTTGTCAATCGTTTTTAGTAATAATGATTTGGAAAAATATGTATTACTGATTTAATTATAAATTCCAAAAAACAAGGAGTGTAATAATTTTTTACACTAATTTTAGATTTTTAACACTTTATTAGTCGACCGGTTTCGGTAATATATTACCATTATCATGGACTTTTTGATTACAAAATTCGTAAACTATAATTAAAATCGCGTGTTAAAATTATTGTAAACTTTAAAAATGAGAAAAATTAAATGTAACTTACGTTTTTACATCACTATGAACTATCTTAACGTAGGAATCTTAATCTTGAATAATTGTATTGTACATTGATGAATTTTAATTGGATGATAAACCATTTGAAGTTATTTAAGAATAAAATATTTCCAAAGGACATGCTTGCTTCGTTAGGCTCGCAGAATTAAGCGGAAATGCGGTCGAACAAGTTTTATATGGAAGTGTGTAGCGTTATATGCACGAAGTATCTGGATTTTGAATTTAAAATAATAATTTGAACTTAAAAGAATTACATTGTTATGTTGTATAAATTATTATATAAGTTGTCAGTTATATGATTTTTATTATTTATAGATTGAATCCTATATCAATTATTAAGGTAAAATTATATTAATGTAATTTTAGAAAGTTAAAATGTTTAGAATATTAAAATAGTGAGCTATAAATTAAAATTATAGAGTTAAAGAGAAACTTCACTCATCACTTAACAATAAACAAAATAAAAGGTGGAAAAGGGTAAGAATAAAGGCATTTAAAGCTTTAAAAAATTGGGAATTGACTGTTTAATAATAAATATGGAAAAGAATTGAAACTAGGTATAAAATTTAAAGTACTGTAAAAATAAGAGGTTTATATATTGTTTAAATATATAAATTTTTTAATTTTTTTAAATATTAAATATAAGAGGTTTAAATAAGAGGTTTATATGTCTGAGGGAATGGTAAATATCTGGAATATTGTTTTCTGGTTGATCGTTAAGTAGTAATGTTTGTGGGTGGTTTTTTCTAAATGATCTATTTCATAGCTTTCGAACAATTCCATTAAGTAGCTTTTACTAACTTGATGAATTATTTTAATATTATCGAATGTGAAATTGTGGTTGTTAAAATTTATGTTTGCCGAAATTTGAATTATTGCTTGTGAGGTGTTCTTTGACTCTAATTTCGATTCTTTTGCCGGTCTCTCCTATATATGTAGCATTGCAAATTTCACAAGTAAGGGTGTATTATATACACCGTTTTTATCTAGTAATTTGGTAGGAGGTTTACTGCTGTTAAGTGTGTTTTTAGATTATGGTTTGTTTTAAGGGCAAGTGAGATATTAAATTTTTAGAAGTGTTTTTAATTGTATCTGATTGTGCCTTGGTATGTGATGGGTCTATAGATTGGTTTAGGTTTATCTTCTATATGTAATACTGTGGTTTGGTTATGAGGTTCAATATTATATTTTTGAAGTATTTTATTGAAATAGTGAAAATCAGCTAGTGGAAATCAAGCATACATATAGATCAAGAAAACATCACACTACGGAACCTACAAAAAAGGATAAAAGAAGAAAACATCATAGTAACAACAGGTGATAAAAACGCTGGTATAATCCTAATGAATGACGTAGATTATATTCAATAAACAGAACAATTTATATTAGAAAAGAACTTTATAGAGATAAAAAGAAACCTTAATCTAACTTTTCACAATAATTTCAAAAAAATCATAAAAAATACTTCAGAAACTTTAAACAAATATAATTTTAATCCTAAAAAAGCATGAATCCAAAACCCTAAGTTACATTCATTCCCCAAAATACATAAAAATGGTATCCCTATCAGACCAATTATAATCTCCACCAATTCTAGTTCTTATTATGGAATAGATACGTATATGATATTCTAGTCATAATTGACACTACTAATATAAATCAACTTCATAATTTTATAAATACTCTTCACCCTAAAATAAAATTGATCATGGAATTAGAAACTAATCACACCTTAAATTTTTTAGATATCACTTTAATAACATCCCCACATACAATTAACTATAACATTTATAGGAAACCTACACAAAGTGACGCTGTTATCCCATTTAATTCCTTTCACGAACTATCAATTAATAAATCAATTTTTATGTCTTATATGTGCAGACTAAAAAATACAACTCTCAATGTTAATAACTTCAACAAATTGCTTATAACAATAGTTACGATATCCACTATTTTGACAATATACTTCAAAAATACAATATTGAACCTAATAACCAAACAATACTATTACATATAGAAGATAAACCTAAACCTAAACCAATCTATAGAGCCATCACATACCAAGGCAAAATCAGTAACAAAATTAAAAACATTGCTAAAAAATTCAATATCTCACTTGCCCTTAAGACAAATCATGCAATGCTACATACATAGGAGAGACAGGCAGAAGAATCGAAATTAGAGTCAAAGAACACCTCATAAGCAATAATTAAAATTTCGGCAGACACATAAATTTTAACAATCATAATTTCACATTAGATAATATTAATATAATTCATCAACATAATAAAAGCTGCTTAATGGAATTATTCGAAAGCTATGAAATAGATTCATTTAGAAAAAACCACCCACAATTACTACTTAACGATCAACTAGAAAACAATATTCCATATATTTACTATTCTCTGAGATACCCGTTTAATAATAAAAGAAATAAATAATTATAAAGCTCTTATTTTTACAGTACTTTAAATTTTAAACCAAGTTTCAATTATTTTCCATACTTATTATTAACCAGTCCATTCCCAACTTTTCCAAACTTTGAAGAACTGTCTTTATTCTTACCCTTTTCCGCCTTTTATTTGTATTCTGTTTATTGTTAAGTGATGAGTGAAGTTTCTCTTTAACTCTATAATTTTAATGTATAACTCACTATTTTAATATTTTAAACATTTTAGCTTTTTAACTTTCTAAAATTACATTAATATAATTTTATTTTGGTAATTGATATAGGATTCAATCTATAAATAATAAAAATCATACAACTATTATTATCATAATTTATACAACATAACAATGTAATTCTTTTAAGTTCAAATTATAATTTTAAATTTAAAATCCAGATATTTCGCGCGCATAACGCTACACACTACCATATAAAACTTGCATTTCCGTTTAATTCTGCGAGCCTAACCTTCAGCGAAGCAAGCATGTCCTTTAGAAATATATTATTCTTAAATAACTTCAAATAGATTAACAATTATTCAAGATTAAGATTCCTACGTTAACATAGTTCATAGTGATGTAAAAACATAAGACATTTAATTTTTTAGTTTACAATAATTTAACATGTGATTTTAAATATAGTTTACGATATATATATATATAGTTTTTGTAATCAAAAAGTCCATGATGATGGTAATATAACACCGTGACTAATAAAGTGTTAAAAATCTAAAATTAGTTTCAGAATATACTGACTTGTAAAAAAAATTATTTAAAAAATCCAAGAAGGATGGAGTATACTTCCTTTTTGGAATTTTTAGTAATGTCGATCATTTGGTTGGTGTGTACAATGACAAAATATTTACTTATACAACCATAGGAAAAACAAACAGCCTCTGACCGACCTTAGCAATGACAAGAGTTCATGCAAAAAGGTGACGAATTACAATCATTACATGTAGGAAAACGGATGGAATCATCCTACAATATTTGTTTCCAATTTTCACGACCGATTCTTTAAAGAAACAGTGAAGTGTGCGCAAAAACAAAAATACGAATTTCTTACGAAACATAGGAGGCATTTGATATCAACGGAATTGATAAGATAGATATAATCTTAATTTTTAACTGTTAACTCAACGAAATTAAATAATGGTACACGTACTCTTCGTTTAGTTAAATGTTTTTGTTTTCCAGAGGTTCAACAAAAACATTTGCTTTTTTTCACATTTTACTTGTGAAAACGTACAATCAAACTTTTAATTAATTCCCTGCATTTTCACAATGAATGCTCAGTTTCGCGAAGTGTTAATTATTGCGACAGATTTTAGTTGACTAACGTTTAATCCTTTGCGTGCTTAGTTTTAAAAGAATACTTTTTTGACATAACTTTATATTGCTAATTAAAAATATGTATACTTAAACATTATACAAATATCCCAAAAAAAATATTACCACCCATCAGCTTATTGTTGTCAGCAACGATTTTTCCTTTTTCTCTGTATATTTGAAATTAATGTACATATCAAGCTACTATGTCTGCTTGTGCTAATACTTTACCCTCTTTTAGTAGGGTTGTTAGGAATACAGTGTTACATGAAAGCAAGTTCCGAATATTATAAGTAATTAAATTACATATAATAATAGATTAAAATCGTTAAGTAAATAAAACCGACCAATCAGTTTGGGTTTAGAAAAAAAACACTACCATAAACCAAATAGAATTATAACTATGATTGAATATTAGACATGCCATATAACACCTCAACAGATAAAAACTCTGGAAAATACATTGCACAAACAGGTATTAATAATATAAATAAGGTTAAAATAATTTGTTAATCATAAGACTTGGTGTTAGATAGATGTATATTTTTCTATTATTTCGCCGGTAATTAGATATGGCTATAAAATGTGAACCAACTTATTGTAATTATTATTGGCTGTCATTCTCCAGCTCTCATCTAGATTCATGAAGTGCTCGCAGGATAAATACATGATCTTCTAATTTTCAGCATATTGGTATATAATGAACACAAATTCTAATAACAACAAATGTATCAATCTATACCAATGCTTTTTCCATATTACAAAAAAAGTGATACACCCACAAAGCCTTAAAACTCGAAGAAAAAGTTTTCTAATTTTAATATTTTATCAATAACTTGTATAGAGACACACCATTACTTGTCAGGCGTCTAAGCCGGTACTATATTTATGGCGCTTCGATGTTCTAAGTGCTTTACGGTGTTCGTCATTATACTCGCGATATGAGCGATATAA
The DNA here is from genome assembly GCA_033557515.1 of Diorygopyx duplodentatus. NCBI lineage: Eukaryota > Metazoa > Arthropoda > Insecta > Coleoptera > Scarabaeidae > Diorygopyx > Diorygopyx duplodentatus. Next base: position 5,076 of record JAWQRJ010004645.1, read on the forward strand.
ATCTCCAAATCGCTACTTTTCATTTTGTGAGGGAAATCAATGGTTAACAGACCTATCAAACCAGATCACGTGACCGTCGAATGAGCGTATACAGTTCGACCGAAATGCAAGGTCATCGGAATAAATTGAACATCGTGTTCGGGTTCTGTTCGTTTCTTTATTAAAATCGTGCCATTGTTTCTGTAATGAGGGCCGCGGCCATCTCGTCCGCATCTTAAACGTTAATTATTTTCATTTTTGGCTTTGTGTCGACACAAACACTGGCACTAGATCTGCCTTTGTGCGTTGGTCGAAGCGCAAGATCAGATGCACTCGAGATACATACGATTGGCTACCGTATACGGAATACAATGTGCATACTATCTTAATTGCGGTTACCGGAAAAATTGGGTTGTTTTGATATGAAAATTTAAAGATGTTTAATGAAAACGGTGCAAAAAAGCACTGCAAATATCCACTGTATCCATTCCATTGTTTAATATTGTATACCAATTGTTCGGAGGCATAAAACCTTCTACCAATTAATCCAACGTTCTTGTTCAATTTGTTGTACCAAAAATTGTGAATTTAAAAAAAATAAATTCTGTCATATGAGTTGTGCTTTTAAACCCATAACGGCTGTGCTTCATAGGTCGCCAACTTTTCACAAGTACAATGGAACAATTAGAGATTAAGTATATTTAAAATATAATTTTTCCACTTTCGCTACGGCGACCGTGAAAGTGCGGTAACTTAATTAATATATTTTGTTAACAGCTATTTGACTACCTCATCAAAACTTGAACATAAAACTTGTAATTTTCCATTAAGCTAGCACTTGGTTGCATGGGTATTAGCTCCTGAATTGCGTTTGCCGGCGTATAAAATTATGGTCGAAAAGTATTTTCCTTTTAAGTGCATTCAATTTCAACACTTTTACCAAGACTTGCCCGTCATAAATGGGACATAACTTTCCGGTATTAGATGTGTGTTGCACATTAAAGTTACTGAAGAAATATTACTTTATACGCTGGGAATAGACTCTCGCTTTAGCGGTGCTAAAAGTGAGAAATGAGTAGGCACGAATTCAATTTCTCACCAGACTGATTAATGAGCTACAATATTTCGATTTTTTTCTCACACTTTAAAGGAAGTATGATGCAAAGTATGCCTTGTATGGCAAGTGCCCATCTGAAGAATGCTATATCTCCGGTAGAGAATATCGGCAGATATTTTACGAGCTATTGAAAAACAGCTTGCTAACGCTTTTTTTATTGTAAAATCGGTAGAATGCTTAGCGATTGTTGTCCCTTTTAGGTTTTTAAATACATATTAAAACTTATTACCAGTTTTACCGCTATGTCCATGGCAGATCGATTCAGCTCAGCTTTACAGGTATTTTCATAGCATAAAACAACAGAGTTTTTCCTACTTCTTCACCAGTCCTATACGACTCTGGTCTGCTTGAGACAATTGGAACTCCCTGTATTCTGAATGAGTGGTGCTTATTCCTAGATAGCTCCGCCAAGAACCTCAAAGCTGTGGTGTAGTTCTCGGTATAATTCAAAGAGGATTATAACTGCGTCAAAATCTTGGAGGGTAACTGCCACTTTAAAATGGTAGCACTCCTGACTACTTTCCAGGGTAGTTTTATCAAATTTTCCATATATGATTGAAGGTACTGATGCTGTTATATGGATATTTAGAACGTTGTTATCTCATATTATTCGGTTCATAGATAAAAGTTATGACAACCACTAATCATTGTGTTTGTCAACCTAATCATTACCAAATCTAATCAATGAGATTTGGTAATGATTAGGTTTGTGTTGTTACAATGGTTATAATTATCCCGTTAGCACTTCTAATTTAGTTAGCAAACTAATTCAAAAACGTATTGAAGGAAAAAGAACTTTATTTATTTGTTTTGTAGCGGAATACAACGCACAGAATGGCGTTCGAATACTGAACTGAATTAAGGTGACATTGAGCAGAGCTCTTTTATACAATTCGTTATAGTTTGCTGACTTGACAGTATTATCTGTTGACTCGGCCATGTTCTCGGTGTTTTTCCACAAATTCCTTTGTTAAATTCACTGAGGCAGCAGAGGTCGAAAAAATCTTATTCGTGGGCATTTTTATCAGGCTTTCATACTGGCAAAAATCGGTGCAATCGTTTGCATAAATATACTTTACATATAAACTTCAAATAAAAGATTTTATATAGTACCCCAACAGTAAAATGCCATCACTTGCAGAACCAAACGGTCCGACAACTAAAATCACCTCTTCCAGGTAGGCCTCTAGGTAGGCCTCACATCGAAGGCCATCGACATTGCTCTTTATATCATGTGAAATGTGGTATTTACAGTACGCATCGAGAAATTTATGTCCCCATACTCGAATAGAACCCATTTCACGGGACGAGGCTACCAGAAAGCATAACTCAAAGCTTCCAGACGTCGCGAACCGCCCTAGACGGAACTCCACGCTTTCATAATTATAAATCCCCTAAAACGTGACATTACATTTAATTGTCATCGACGCCCACTAACTACCCACATGCTATATATAACTATATATAGCATCGTATTTTTTCTTGTTTATATCCAGTAGATTGTTAGTCTAATGTTTGACAAGACTAAAGGATTATATAACATTGATCGTTATAAATGTAAGGGTTTAAGAAGTGTTTGAAAGAGTTAGGAAGGACAATCATAACCACCACAGTCAAGATACTTTTTTTTGTAAAATTGTAATTAAAAGTCATCAAAAGCATGCATCATTTGAATTTCCATAAGCAGGTCCTACTTTTGTCTTAATGGCGATATACAAGTAGCTAACGTATGATATCGAATCTCATAACTGTCACTTCCGGGCCGCATAGTTTGAAAGTTTGAAACTTGTATTCGCTGCGTGCCTGAAAGGCAAAAGACAAAGAGCAACAGATTTCTCCAGTGGGGTTCTCTGGCATTTCGTTCTGGGAGTAGTACGCGAAGTCTAGATTAAAAATGCCCCCGGCAGATTGTGGAGCGTTCTCAGTTCGTTTCAGTTTAAATCAAATAACTGTACCGGATTTCACCCGAGGGGCCGCTAAACTTGTTACCAACTTGTTATTGATGCAAATGTGTCGTTCCGTACGCGCGAAGGCATCCGATTCGCGATTGGTGTCGTATGGTGTAAATGCGCGAACAAATTTTAATTAGGCCTCGCGGTTGAAACGGAATTTCAAACTTAGTCATTGGAGGTTTTAATGAAACTTACAGGAATAGAGCAATGGGTACGGCAAATATATTTTTTAAAAAACGCAAAACTTCACTTCTAGTTGAGATTTCTCCTTCCAACTGGGCTAATCTCAAAACTATGTGAAGAAGTATTTGAAGTGAGATAGCAAGAATTTTTTTCCCAGAAATTGTCTGGAATGATTTTTAAATAAAATTAAAAATGTTTAATCCGTTAGTACATGTAGTTAGTTTTGTTAAAATTTATACGTTGGATGTCTAAATTTAATTCTTACAAATGTAAAAAAAATAAGAAAGCAAACATCTAGTTTTTCATATTTTGAATTTGCCAATTGCAATTTGACAAATTTAATATGTACATTTATATGATCAATAGCAGCATTATTATTAAAATATAGATTTCTTAGTATTGTCCCAAATCTCTTCAATCTTATGCTGTTGTACAGTATTTTTGGTACTTCCTCAAAGCTTGTCCAGCTTCATCATACTCCTCGCAAAAATCATATCAGATAACCTAAAAGATTTTTGTTTTTAATGACCACAGGGCATAGATTCCATTATAATGGACGTCAGAGAAAATCATCATTTCAATATAAAGGAAAGTTTTCTTTTAATTTAATTCTAAGTAAGCGAAAGTTGTCTTGTATTCTCAACATAAATTACACACATCCAAAATATATTCTGATTCTCAATAATAATAAAAAACAAATACAACTTGCCCGCCATCTTGGGTGTTGTAAGTCCATTTATTCACAAACAGTTCACTATTTCTGAAAATGACCACTCTGCTTCACAGTGCTAGTACCAATGATTGTGGAATTAGAGTTTTGCAGAATAAGGTCTAAACGGGAAACGGATGACTATAAGAGTGGCCGAAATTGTTGGATTATTTACAATACGATATAAAACTACCAAAAAATTAGTTAAGTAGTCTGTTTATTGTCCTAGCCATTATCATCAACAGGTAGAGACTTTGGTGTATATGCGCCAATTCATATTTACGATCAATGTTCAAGATTATCCATTATAAACATATTCTTAAATTTTAAAAAGTAGGATAAACATGATATTTAATTGCTTATTATTCAAAAAGTTTTATAATCTAATACGACCACATAACAAGAATCACAGCAGGCATTTCAGACAAGTAAAGAGTACAAATTTGCAAAAGTAAATGGTACTACATGGCAGTAAAAATGCCATCTTGAAATACCTTTTCCGTATGCGGAAATTTCTGGTATTTCCATAGCTTTTGTTAATTCTTCGCATTTATGGACCACTTGACATAGATCAATGATGTCATATTTTTAATGAAAAGATAGAAGGGGTGGCGGATCAATAGAAGGGATTTAGAAAGGGGAATGTAAGTAAATGAAGCCCCATTCAAATGTTGATTGAAGAAAATGGGCCAATTATGTGATCTTGCCTGCCACTTAATTCTTTCGGGACTTTCTTTCGGGACTGCGTCTTTCTAATTCACTAAGGATTTTCTCTGGCCCGTAAAAATTGATTAATGAGAAAACATTTAGTGTTATTAATTTTTACTATTATGACGCTGTACTCATTTTTTTGCATTATTTCTTCGAAACACTCCATTCTGCTTTCGAAGTCGTCTTCAATTCGCGTTTGACTTAGCCTGCACCTTATACTAATCATTTTATTTTCCTTAAGTATGGGGGGCACCTTTGAATCTTTTTATGGTTGTAAAAAAAAGAATAATTTGTTCTACGTGCACGTGTACGAGTACAAATCAGCACGTTCATAATCAGGTTTTAAAATGCGTATAAAAATAGTTAAAGTAGAAAACAAGAACTGTATATTTTTCTACTGAAACGATAGAACCTGATATGTTTTCTTTGTATTTTTGTGCTTTTGAAGTAAACAATAGCATAATATACAATACATCGCTGTTAAAATAAACGAGCTCTGCGTTCAACCAGTGGAAACTCAAAATACAAGGTGTAAATTTCCGGACCCCATGTGACTAAATTTAGTATAACAGCTAGAAAAATTGTTTATATAACATTGCTAACTCTTCCTTCTCGCTAAAGTTAAGTAGAATTTCCAAAAACTTGATCAGAGACATTCGAGAATTATCGGTTTTCGTAATCTTTGCTGTAATATCTGGATTTATGTCATAAATTCGTTTCTACACTGCTTTAAGGGTACACTTCTGCAGTGGTACGTTGCATACGACGTGTTCAAAAACCACAAATTGAAAGAGGATCATTATACTTGCAAGTCAACGGACAGACCGACAATTTTAATGGAATATAATATAAATCGATTACACACTTGGCTGCTCAAACATTTACTGTATATTATCTGCACATTTAATAGTTAGTACCTGGAAGACCGAGCTCGCTCGGGGTTAAAAACATTAAAAAAAAACATTGTTTTCCACCCCTAACAAAGTTCGCCCGGATAGCAATAGACCGCTAGTTCATATATGCAACCAAGATTGTCCAAGAGTGTACGGCTGGTTGACGAACTGACCTGTTTGACGAACGTTTTTTTTCTACAATCTTCCGACGCTGATAAAAGATTAAAACGAGTTATCCGAA
>JAWQRJ010004646.1:0-10860 GCA_033557515.1 Diorygopyx duplodentatus
GTTGTGCCCCCTTCAATTTTCGTAACAATGTAATTTCACAAATACTGTCCTGATATTACAATTTATTTAATGGGTTAGAAAACAATATGCCATATTTTATATAAAATACTTTTTATACACCAAAAAATATTTATTTATTATAAGAATATACTACATTAAACAAACCATACAAAATTACAGAAAAAAAATACATGTTTGATTCAACTTTAATGTAATATTAACGCGATGGTTGGGTTTGTTTTTGAGCGTAAATTTTCTCCAACTTTGGGGTCATTGAAGATATCACTGTTCTTAGTTCATTTTCAATCAATAGACGGGATCGATACTTTGTCTTTAACACGGCTACAGCAGAAAACCCAGTTTCACATACGTAAGTGTCACTTATTTATCTTTCTTTACTCGTAGCCAAAACGTAACAATATTATTTTCTTGTTCAAACATCTGCTTTAATGTCATAAGTCGATTATCATTTCTTGTTCTGATGTCGAAAGTCCAAAACTTCATACTTCTCAATCAAAAACGAATTTCTTATCCATTCATATTTCGACATGTCTTGAAAATAAAACAAGAATTGCTTCAATAGACTGGTCAAGTGATGATTAATAAAAACTTTACTTTCATCTATGTCATCTGCAGAAATAGGGTTATTGGGAAACATGTAAAAATTATTATTTTTCAAATTTGTTATCCAGATGTCCAATTTTTTCATAAATGCAGTAACCTTGTCTTTCCGCATCAGAGCATGAATTTGAGACCCTTGCATTGATTTATTTAAAGTGCTGAGCTTTTCAAAAATATCCACTAAATACGCAAGTTTTACAAGAAATTTTCTGCAATAAAACAAGTTTGCTTCATCTCTGTTATTATCAGTCAGAAAGATTGCAATCTCTTCTTTTAATTCAAAAATCCTTCGAAGTACATTGAAACGAGAAAGCCAACGTATCTCACAATAATATATTTATTGTAAGAAGTGCTCTATATTCTGTATCCATGTCATCACACAATTTTGCGAAAATCCTTCTTCTTAATGGACTGTTTTTAATAAAATTTACAACTCTTATAATAACTTCAAATGCTGTTAGTAGATCCTCACTCATTTGTTTTGAAACAAGTGATTGTCTATGAATCATGCAATGTGTCCAAATTGCACGGGGAGCCACCTTTCGAACTAGTGCCTGTGGACAAGCGTTTTTTCCTGCCATAGATGGAGCTCCATCTGTGCATAGCCCAATAGAGCTTTCCCACGAAATGTCATTTTCATTAAAGAAATTATCAATCATATAAAAACTTCGCTTGCTGTAGAATTGCTTTCAATAACTTTCAATAATTGCAGAATAACATATCTTCTCTAACATCAGTTTGGACAACATATCTTATCCGATTTTCTTAGATAGACATAGAGACGTGGCTACATCAAGATGGTACACCTCGCTGTGGAAATTAAACAATTGCTCAATCAGGTGTTTCTTCAGAAGTGGATGGGCCAATAAGTTGGCTGCCTTGCAACCTTTCAACCTTTCCCTATGTAATGCTTCAGAATGTGCAGCACGGGCAACATTTCGAACACATATTATAGTTATCCCCTTTAGTTAATCTTTTTGTACACAATATAGAAGAAAAAGGACTGTTTGATTCTGTAAGTTTAATTTTGTTTTTAATACATGGCTATCTTAAAAAATATTTGAGTTCGTAACTAAATTAATCATAGTTGAACTATCATCTTTAGGCAACATTTGTTGTTCCTTTAGTTAATTTTTTTGCTTTTTGCTTTTTTTGATTGTGTGATTTTAATTTTGCTTTTGATAATTTCTATCTTAAAAAATATTTAAACTGGTAATTAAATTAATCATCTTTCAAAGACATGGTTTTTTGGAGGCGATTTTTTTCCTTGAAAAAAATATTTTTTAGTGATTTATTTACTTCTAATATAGTGTAACAAAACAGTTTACTGTTTTCCCTTGAAATATTTTACTCCGTCTAATCTTCATATAATTAGAGCAGTTTCTTTTGCTTTTATGACCTGTTTTCTGTGGAGTTCAAGTATGTTAACAGTTTCCAGCTACCTTGCAGAGTTTTTCACCAATTTTCACTACTTCTCTTTCTTTTTTTACCACTAAATTTTTTTGCCATTTATTTTTGGGGCACGTTAACAGACGATCCTGTGGATTAGTCTGATGGGGATACTTTTGGGTTCGAGATGTTCAATATTGCACGACAATAAATTTAGTATTGTATTGTGTAACTTTTTTTGTGTCATTTTGGATTTAATGAAGTGTGCAAAGTTTTATATAAAATTACTAAGTATTTCTGAATTATTAATTAAGCATATACATATCTTTAGAGCATCATAACTCAATAATTTCATGTAAAATTTTGCTAGCTGGACCTTAGATAAATTTTTCAACATTTTAGTGGCAGTAGGTATAGACAGATAAAAACTGTGGCCGCCACAAATTTTTAGTAGGCTCGCTAGGTTATTCTGCAAATTCATGTCTTCGCACCGGAAAGGCACCAGAAAAAAAAACCATTGAAAAAATCGTAAAGTATAATTTATCGTTAGCATATGCCGATCACGGCCGTCCACGACCGTAATTGTGCTTTTGTTTTTGCGGTGTGCATTGTTCCATGGCCTACGCAGTGCCTCCTCCCTCGCTGAGATGAATCTGAGTTTGATGCCCTTTATAGATGCACTCTCCTAAGTAAACTGTAGATAGAGCGGTGCGGTGTTCATACGATGAGCACGGGAATAATGAGATAAAAATGAATGGACGCCGAGAGGGCTGAAGTGAAGCAATGAGTGGGTTGTTGCTGCAGTGAGAATTGCGTGGGGCCTGTAAGAGATGTATTCTGTAATCTTGTTTGATGTTTTGATTAATTGAGGAATAAATAAAGCGACAAAGTTGCATGTGCGCAATGTTTATCTTTGGGCAATCTGGATGAAAGAATGACAGACTTTTTCAAACCCATAGCTGCTAAAACGTTTCGTTTAAGAAAGTCTTTAAAAAAACGTTGTCCAGAAGTAGCAGATGACAATGCTAAAAGTTATAGGTTTAAATTTCGGCCAAAGAATACAATAAGTTTTGTCTACTATACTGACCAGGCGATCTTCCTCTTCAAGCTCGGATTTTGACGAACCTAACAAAAAAAAAAGAAAAAAAGAAACTTGGAAATTTGTGGAAAAAATATTGTTTGAAAGAAAACTAAACAAAATTTGTTAAATTCCTTTAATCTTACTAATATACTTTTCAATTGAGAACATAATAAAAAACAATTATAATTTACAGAAACAAAACAGATTTTGCTCATAGGCTCTAACTTAGCTGAAAAACTGAAATGATTGAGCATGAGTTGTAACAGCCTACGTAGTTGTGGTAGTCTATGATTGCAAGAAACAACCACGACTAAAACTGCAGAACGGAAAATTCAAATTGCTGCACTTTAAGATTACTGTTTGTTAATGTTGGCAGTTTTACTTGACATCATTATGGTTAAAGATGGTTTACACATAGAATTGTTAATAATAAAACATTAATCTATTTATTTTTTTGGATCTCTCTGTAGAAAAGAGGTATAGATATTTTTGCCACTTAACTTAATTACATACATATGTAAGAATGCGTATAGAATTGTAACATAGGATATACCATATCATAACAGTTCGTTAAAATGTTATGTGTGCGATATGTTAAAGCTGTTAAAGTCTAAGACAAAGTCTTGTTATGAGTGGTGTTTATGTTGCAAATCTGTAGGCACATCTTAGTAGCACCAGTACATATAAAATCTGAGTTCAATACATTAATAGCAATTCACATTAAAATTCCACTGATACACTATTTTATGAGAATACATTAATATTTCAAAATTACTCACTTATACTCATCAATTTTGTTTTTCTTTAATGATGATGCCCATATATCTTTGTACAAAGTTATTACTATTCATAGTCTCAAATTATCAACTGCCCGTAAAGTACTTTGCAACTTTCAGCAGTCGGAAAGATAAAGAAGTGTAGAAAAATATAATCTTTATAAAAATAAAGTGCTGGTGTTCTTTCAATTTGATTTTAGTGTCACATTTTAGATTTTGATTTGTACAACAAACGAAGAATGTGTTGCCACCTTTCCTTTCCTGATTCTTCATTAATCGGTTTGTTCCCATTGTGACATCTCGTTATTCTTTTGAATTCTTTTATTTTCAGTGTGGGAACAAACTGACTATGTTGGTTATAAAACGAATTTTTAATCATAAAGTATTTAAACTAAAGTTGTACTTTCGTGTATGTTGTATCAAATATTCCTATCGGCAATATTAAAACTGGATATGTTATTGGCACAACTTGATGGTACCGACATTAAACCAAAGTGATAATAAGTAAAAATTAGTTGTCATTTGTAGATATGAAGATTTTGAGATATATAATTATAAGATTTTGAGATAAATTTGCTTCAAAAAGGTAGAAAATTACTTGCAAAAGTAGAGTGGTTCTTTTCATTTTCTTCTACGGCTGAAATTTTCTTTCATACTTCATATTCGCATACAAAACAAAAATAACCTATGTCGATGAACAAATTTTATATCTACGCGAAAATTATTCACCTTTTTGAAACATTATAGCAATCTTATGACAACTAATTCTTATTAATGTCACACATCAAATAAATAAATACAGGAGGAAAATTTGTTTATATACTGCTTGTCAAAATTATAGGATACGTAGACTTACAGAAAATGACATCAAATTTCAACAAATAGGTGTAAGAACTTTAAATTTGGATTTAACGAAGCTTGAAGGGTTGACCATGAGTTCCTAAAGTGTTCTCATTTTATTTTAGAAGAATACCCCTCTTTTGAACTTTTTGAAATTTCATCACATCTTCTATAGTAACCCATTAATTTGGCAAGCACTACATTTTTTGTATAGATTGTTTTAAATATATTCACAAATATTTAGATAATTTCAGTATTAGATTTCCCCCTTGTAATTTTGCATATTTGTGAACACATTTAAAATGGTCATCGTCCTTTTTTTGCTTTTTGATCGGCAGTAACTCTGTGTATATATAATTACGTATACAATACAAAATGAGTCTCTATACAATGTGACGTAGAAAATTTGTGATGTGTCGTTTTGTAAAAGTTCTTTCACACTACAGTTTCAACTTAGAGATGGTGAATTACAAAATACAACACTTTTTCTTGTTCTTCTCCTTGTGACTTGGCTTAAGGGGTGGTCGTTCGGATGCCTGGAACTTCCGCACCACTCGTACCAACTCGTAAAAGGCGTTATCAACGTTCATTCTCATTTTCGCACTGCACTCCATGTACGGAATTTTCAAGTTTCTCGCTAACGCTTGCGCTTCTTCCTGCCATACAACTCGTTGGGATTCTAAGTCAATCTATACAAAAAGTGTGTTATTAAAGTTTTGTTCAGTTCTGTTAATGTATTTGCAGGCACCTTATTTCCGACCATTAACATTGGAAATTCGTCTCTGTCTTTCACGCGAAGAATTTGTTTGTGAAATTTGTAGATTTCTTCAAAGCTAGATTTTTCTGTGACAGAAAACACTAAGAGAAATCCTTCACCTGATCTCATATACTGCTCTCGCATGGCACTAAATTCTTCTTGTCCGGCGGTATCCAAAACTGTAACAATTTATTAATAAATAAAAGTATTTGAAAGAATACCACAAGGACTTACTGTCTAATTTTGCTGGTATATCGTCTATCACACATTGTTTTGTGTATGAATCTTCTATTGTGGGATCGTAATCTGTTACAAAGTAACTCTGAAACGGACAAAAATATATTTTAGTCTACATTCTTTAAAAAGTTACAAGGAACAAAACGAGAAAATGTTTTCTGTGTACTGTCTCAAGTTTTGTTAAAACAATGCAAAGTACTTCTGTTCTATAAGAGCCCATCAAGTTAACCTTGCCAGGATGTCAAGGGGCCACTTAACATTTAGTGGAGTGCTGTGGTTACTGCAGGAGGTTTTCTTATAAATAAAATAAATTGTACAGATGTTCTTGAAGAAAATTTATAAAGAAAAATAATTATTGGAGTTCAGTATAAGTTCAGTACTACTTTATAAAAAACTTTAAGAAATTTTTCATACACTGGTCTTGGCAAGACGATTTAACTTACATTGCAAACAAGTTTACAGTTGTTTGCATACAATACAATTGTAATATTTCTCTGGTTTGATCTAAATCAATGAATGTAAAAATGATTGAATAAAATAGATATAATACGTACTGATTAATCAATACATTTACTACTTTATAGTGAAAAGTATTCGACTCTTTTAATTGTTTATTCAAAATATTTATCATTAATTTAATAGTTTATTCAACTTTATGAATCATATCAGTGAACACAGTTGATATTATCCTCAATTTTCACCTCAAGGCCGGTTATTTTTATTTAATTGGAACGTTTGCTTTGCTACGTTTCAAGGGTTTTATGGACACGTAAATAACGCTTGCAGTTTGCATATGGCACCTATTTTTCTCTTTTACCTCGGCTCTAGCGTCAACTGATCCAATGACCCAGAACTGAATTGAAATTGATTTGTCATTTCGCGACACTTCGACTTTTGCGAATTAATGCCACGCCATGTCTCATAATCTAGGTTGATTATGACATACTTAACCTTGTAATGGCCATTCGAATACAATTATGTTACTTGATACAATCTGCATCATATAATACACAAGTTGATACACCAGTTGAAGCCACAAATGTTTCATTTACTAACTAATTTAATTATTAAGCATGCCTACTAAAGCATTTCCACTGCAAATATTTACGCACACTAGTAAATATATAATGATTAATTCAAAAATAAATATTTCAATAATATTCAAGCTTATTTTTCAATGAAACTACATATATTTTCTATAAATTCTTATTCGACTAAACTTTTTATTGGTATAACCATATTTTGCTTTCTAAATTTCAATGTAGCATTTTCAAATTACTTTCAAATTACTAATTTTATGAAATAAATGAGAAGTTGCTTTAATAAATTATGTAGACCTTATTAAATTATGTAGACTTATTTGAATATCAGGAACAATTGTTGGTACCTGTTCATGCAGAATTTTAAGATTTGCTCAGAGTTCCAAAACGTATTTGTCGGTCCGCAACGGTTATAAATTTTTCCCAAAAGAGTAAATTTCAGAAAAAAAAGATGTATAGTGGGTTTAGATGCCGCCAACTAGAATTGCATTATTAGATTGTCAATATTTGTGCACTATAAAGCAGTATTGACAGCCTAAACGCATGAATTTTCCATCAGCGTATATTTTTTGTAGAAGTTGTAAAGAATTATATGCTGTAAACGAAGATAAAACAACAGTAACACAGAAACGATCTCTGTAAACAGCATTTTCAAATTAGTATGCAATAAGGGAAAATTAACGAAACCGAAAGCTTAACTATAAATAGCATTTTCAAATCTAATATGCAACAAACATTTTTACACATCAACGCAATGGCGCCAACCTAGATGAATAAACATATAAATAAATTATAAGAACATCCCCATCCCTTCGCGTCATCCATATATAATAATAAGCTACACGGACACTTTTTTGTAATTTATATTTTTTAAGTTTTTTTTTCATTTTTTTTTTTATTTATTTATTTTGTATTTCTAAATTGTATTCTCAGGAATAGTAAACACTTTTATACAACAAAATAGTGATTACAAATGTAAATGAACATAAGCAATAAACAACAATAGATTGGAGAAATTCATTTTTTGTCAACCATCATTATTTCTTGGTTTATATTTCATTTTCTGGAAGTTCAAAGAAGTTAATTTTTTGGTTTATATTTTTTTACATTTTTCTTTTGGATATCTTTCTTCGCCAGCACAAGAAATTTTTTGGATTATAGTTCATATTTATGGTAATATGCGTTTGGAGTGATACATTTCAAAGTAGGACGTTATACACAATGGAGTATCACAATTAATGTTTGTTGTATATAAATGAACAAAACTGGGGGGACTTGAAGTCGGAATGTAGGGGGTTCGTTGTTCATTTTATACAACGTATGGGCATTAGTCACAGCTAACTCAACTATTAAGGAAACACAGGCAACGCGGAAATTCAGATTTTAATAAATCTCCATACATTTGTAGAGTGCTTTGGATATAATTTGAGGATAAGAAGAACGTTGCATATTTTTTGTGTAAAAAAAAACGTTTAGTGAAAACAAATTATAAAGCCTCAATTTTTTATACATATTCTTGAATGACGTCGAATATCCATCGAGTTTTCCCTCCCCTAGTGGATATTTCAATTATCTTTCAAACGAAACATTGTGTGAAAAAATTATATACAGTGAAATTCACGGAAAAAAATTTCGTACACTGCCATCGTTTACTGTTATTTATGGTCTTCATCAGTTTTTAAAAAATATGGCTGATTTTTGCGATACAAATTTATTTATAACATATAATAACTCCACAAACAAATAACCATATCGTGACGACAATTAGCTCGCGAATAGTCGTTTTTCTTTCTTCATTTAGTTTGTTTATAGTCTTTTAATAAGCGAATTATTTTTCTTACTAACGTTTGTTATTTTTATGTATAAACTATAAGTACAGAGAAAATACACAATTGTAATGAAAAAAGGTACACCTTGGTAAAGTCTGGCTCTAAATACCGGCTGCAAAAGCTCTGGTAATCTTTGACATTTTATATTTATGAGGTTTTTTTTATTGCCGGTAGCTGAAGTTACTCTTTCAATCTTCAGTTATAATTTGGAGTAAAGTTACTCTGTATATAAGTTATCTTTATTATTACGGAGTATAAGTACGTTTTATTATAAAGCATTATAAGTGTCCTTTAAAATGGCAAAAGTTAATATAGTCAATGTTAGTAAGAACCTTTCAAACATGTAACACCGGTAATTCACCTGTAATACGCAAAGAAATTGAATTATATGACGCTCTGAAAGATATTATTTTAAGAGCGCAAGAAGAAAGTAGATTCGCCTTCGAACAAGAAATTGGATTAGAAGTTGAAGAACACGCTGAACTTTATGAATCACAATTTGTTGAACAAGAAATTGAGGCCGAAGAAGATATAAATTGTGTATATCAAGATGCCCTGTGTCGAAGGCGGAAGTCTTGCAGACATGGATTACAAGGTTAAGCTGTAGAATATTGGAGTAGCGTAAAAGCAAAAAGACGTTCTGTAAAAAGTGTACAACAACGGTTTAAAAGAGCAAAAATCCTTCAGCAACTTTACAGATGGGAAGAGAGCGCAAATAAAGGTGACCGAGATAAGTTGAAGTTTAGTGCAGAATATGTACTTAAGAAATTCAATGATTCTGTTGGAAGAGGAAATATAGTTCACGGTAAAAACCTTCGTCGATGGGCACTGCAAAAAAGGAAATAGGACATCCTACTTTCAAAGTAAGTCCCACTGGTGGATTTGGCACTTCAAAAAAGCACATCGTATTGCTTCACGTAAAATAACCAAATTCGATACACGATCTATGCGTACTGGTACGGCAGAATAGCGTCTGATAGGTGACAGATTTGTAAATGAAGTTAAACCCAACATTAATACTTTTGATACAGACAATGTCTATAACGCAGATGAAAGCGGATTTAATCTGAAGGTACACTATGGTTGAACTTTGACAGTTGTACGTGTGAAAACAGTGGACACCGTCGTTCAGTCATTGCATGCAGTTACTCATAGCTACACCATTATGCCAACAAAAACATTTTGTAGTGTTAAAAGAACCCACTGGTACTTCTGCATCGGCATCAGGTATGCTAACATCCAGTCATTTCAAAGTAAACTATTATTTGATTCTTGGGGTGGTCACTGTCCAGCTGAACTTCAGGGCGCACTATCGCAGGGAAAAAGATGTGAAAATCTTGACAATACCAAAAAAGACAACAGGAGTGATTTGATACCACGTTTAGATGTTTTTGGTTTCAGATTGTGGAAAAATTTGTTGGAAAAAGTTCTAATTATGAATGACATAGATTAAACGTTGTTGTAGACGTTAAAAAAATTAGCAAAAGTATTTTTTTTTAATGAAAACCTTATTATTTCTATACATTTTTGAATTTTTGTAAACAAATGATATTAACTTTCTGTAGAATATCCTATACCCAAAATGCTCTGTTATTGGGATAAATCAGTTTAAAGAAAATGTATCCGTATAAGTAGTTATTAATAATTGCAAATCTAGAGTGCTTTGAAACAGCCAACTCAATGTAAAACTATAGTCTACTTGACAGTTAGACTCACTGTGTGTACGTGTATCATTATTGTTATTAAAATAAGTTAGTTTTTGTTGTAAAATTCTTAAATTTACTAATCATTTATGGTGAATGTAACAGAATAATTGAAAGAACGTGTCGTGTATATTCTGAAAGATATCCAGATCGTCCAAATCCAACCAAATGTTTATTGCGTAGACTTCTAAGAAATTGCAAGGAATATGGTTCCTTTTTGCAAAAAGTTTCAAAAAACAAGCCATTACTTGATGACGGGGATACAGAAATTTTGGTCTTGGCATACTTTACTGCATATCGCAATAATTCACTTAAAGATGCCGAAATTGTTTTTAGACTTTAACCCCAACATTACATAGAATTTTAGTAAAACACAAATGGAAACCATTCAAATATCATCAAGTACAAAATTTGAAGGATGAAAATTTATCTACTCGAGTTGAATCTTGCGAATGGTTTTGGCAAGAGAATGATAATTTTACTAAGGATGTGATATGGACTGATGAGGCAACATTTTGTAGAAATGGCCTTTATAACAGGCATAATGGTCATTTTTGGGCTTCAGAAATTCCGAGAGTTGGTCGAGA
>JAWQRJ010004647.1:0-10860 GCA_033557515.1 Diorygopyx duplodentatus
GTTTCTTTTTTTCGTAATAGCTCCTAAAATGTGTAGGACAATTTATTAACACCGGAGGTTGATCAATAAATTATTATTACTATATTTAAAAAAATAATTTTTGCATGGGTTTCTGAGACCCCAGTGTGCCGTTTGTGTATTTAAAAGTAAGTGTGCCCGTGCAGGGATAAGAATGAACACTGCAATCAGAAACATAAAACAGATGTGCGATCTCTTGTACTTCTATTTGTGTGAAGACCGCTCACACATTTCCTATCCATGTCTGCAAATGATGCTATATTAAATGAATGGCAAATATTAATGGCAAATGCAGTGCCATTAAAACCGTAAAACCGTAGACTTCTAATACGATAATGAAACACCAACACGAATACGTCCCAGACACAATTAAATGAATCTACACATACACATTCGCACAGAATTTCTTAATTAATATTTCAATACTTTGACCAACAACTGATAACATTGCAAAGTTGAAACTCACCAATGATAAGTCAAATATCAAATATTTTAAGAATTACACCAAGTTGGCACATGATATCTTCAATTAAAATATATTATTGAATGCCATTCTTAAATCTAGCCCCCCTGAGAATGAATCAACAAGATTCGAAACATCGGGGATTGATTTAATAAATTAAAGAATACGTATAATCAGAAGAATACTTCAGCTTATAAGTTAAAGATTTTGTATTCTAGCATGGAAATATAACTTTAATGCGATAATCCCACTAATTTCAATAGTGTTTATGATGTTTATGATGCGGAGGCTAAAGAAAAATATTTACTCACCAAATCAGCCGCAACGTAAACCGCAGATTTTCTAGTGTTTGACTGTATCATCCACTTATGTAACTCTGATATAACTGTGCCTAGCTTATAATAATAGAAATATATTATAAGAATATTAATTAACTACGAACATCTTAACACTTCCATGATAAATCTAATTTAGTAAGCGTAAACAATTTGAATGGAAAAAAACAATTTAAGTCATATCAACTGGCCTTGCTTTTATATTACAATCGGCTCGAGTATTCATCATCATATACTGTATAGTTAGTTATACTATCACAAGTCTTTGTGCATTCTAACTAGCGCAAGTGCAAATAACTTGTGTTCAGTGATTGAGTTTTGTTCAAGATTCATACTTACAACTATGAGTAAGATTAGCGGTGTTTGCAGAAAAGGTAATTACGTTTACGGGGCTCCTTTCAAAGGCGAGATAGGTAAAGATGGATTCGGATGTTTCCTCTATGAGAAAATGACCAAAAACAGAACTAAAACCTTTCAAATCAATGGAATAACTGGGGAGGCCGAAACCTACGGTAGTGCTTTAAAACGTTCGACGAGGGTGGCTTTGGAAATGTTGGACCGAGGAGTCACCGAAGATGATGTGATCCTACTTTGTAGCGAAAACACTTTGGACGCCTTTATACCAGTTTGTGCAACTCAATTTCTAAATATCAGGTTGGCTGCTGTTGATCCAACACAGTCTGTTAGAGAAATAGCACACCTGCTAAATTTGTCAAAACCAAAAATTGGTTTTATACAAAAGGAATCAATTAAGCTGATATCTGATGCACTGAGAGAGGCTAGATTGAATATGGAAATCGTGTCTATGGGGGATAACGAACACCCAAATTCATTTAAGGGGTTCTTGAAACCGAAGCCCGGGGAAGATCACTATAAACCAAAACCGCTAAAAGACCATAACCAACCTACTTTTATATTTTTTAGCAGCGGTACCACTGGTTTGCCAAAAGCGATTAATACTTCAGCTTATGCCATGCTCAACAATGTTTTATGTGCGAGGTAAGCTCAAGCTTCTACAAGCTACACGTTGTCGTAAATTGGATATCATTGCACACAATTCTTAAATACTGTTATTTTTACAGAAATTCTGGATTAACTGCTAAAGTAGCTGCTCATTTATCTACGTACTATTGGATGTCTGCCGCAATAGTTACTATACAGGTGCTAGTCGACGACGGCATCAAAGTGGTGATACCATCTAGGGATACAAACGTTTTTATGAAAGCAATATGTGACCATTCGGTAACTCATGGTGATCCTTTTAGCCATAAAAAGAAACTAAGAACATAACTATTTTAGATAACATTTGCATTCACCGCTTACACGTTTGGCGTTGATATGACGGAATTAACAGTTTCTGGCAAGGATTTTAGTCACCTGAAGTATTTACTTTTTGGGGGGTCAAAAATTCCCGATGAACATATGTTGAAATGTAGAAAACTTCTTCCTCATACTACCATCATTTGTTCGTATGGTCAAACGGAAGCTCCTGGATACATATGTTCGTTTACAGAAAAAACTTACAATTTGGCCTTGAGGAAAGTTAGCAGTTGCGGTTTACCAATACCTGGACTAGTAATGAAGGTATGCAAAATTTTTAACGATCCAAAGTTTCTTTTTTATTTTCATATTTTGACGTCTTTGATTGATGTTTTTTTGTATTGTTTTTTGCATCGTTGCAAAATGTCTCGTCAAATAGTGTAAAGTATTCAAATGTTACACCGTAGGTGCCAGTACATTTACTGAACATGTTATAAATCTCATAACAAAATCTCTCTTAATTCCATAGATTGTCGATCCAGACACAGAAGAACTGCTCGGCGTTAACCAACAAGGTGAAATACGCTACAAAACGATGACTCCCTTCGCTGGATACTACAAAGCAGACAGTTCCGGCGTCCTGGATAAGAATGGTTACATCAAAACTGGCGATGTTGGTTACTTTGATGAAGACAATTGCCTGTACATCTGCGATAGACTGAAGGACACGTTCAAGTATCAAAATTGGCACATAAGTCCCACGGCCATAGAAGAGATCATATTTCGGCATCCGGCTGTGAAAGATGCCGTTGTAATAGGAGTTCCACATCCAGAGGATGTGGCCCGCCCGTTAGCAGTTGTGATTCTCAAACGTGGCATTGAAGCTACAACTGAAGAGGAAATTGCCAACTTCGTAAACGAGCGAGTGTCGGATAGAGAAAGACTGAGAGGTGGGGTTAAATTTGTGGAGGAGTTTCCGACGACTCCAACAGGGAAAGTAATTAGGCGACAACTTAGAAATAACATAATTGTGGAATAACTTGTGAAATAAATAACCTAGGAGTATATTTTATAATTTTATTTGTTTTTAATTGTTCTGATGAATTAAGAGTTGTTTAACCATTTAAACAGGTTAAATGTGAGAGTAAAACGTATATATATGTATATATATATATATATATATATATATATATAAAATAACTATATTAATGTAGAAATTCGAAATTGAGCAAGAGATGGCGATTGCAAGATTAAAAGAGAAAATACGTTTAATAAGCTGTCAGGTTGTACTGTAAGTTGACTACCACTTTGTTAATTTAAATGAAATAACACAATTTTTTTGTCTACAGGTTTCGACTTTCTTGCAAAAAATTTCCCCCTACTACAAAAGTTCCAAATATATAATGTACAGGGGACACCTGTACATTTTCGATGGTTTTAAATGGGAAGTCGTGTTTTGGTGCTAGATAGCTCAACTCTGATATAGCTGTCTGCTCTTTTTTGAAGCTGAATTGATTGGTGGAAACCGCATGCCGATATCTCTAACCGTTATCAAGATATCCATGAAAATTCAAATTTTGCCAATTTCTTGAATGTCGTCTAACTGCATTGTTATTTATAATTTTGGGCATCTAACAAAACATTCTTAAAGTACTTTTTGACGTAGAATACGATGGATATATTTATATTTTTGTTGCTTTAACACTTAAAAAGATATTATATATAAGTTTCTTATTTTAAATGGAAGTCTATATATTTTTATATTTGCTCGTAACTCTTATTGAAAGAGCTTTCGAAATATATATATATATATACTTTTTATACTTGTCAGCCATTGATGAGAAATAAAAAGATTTTGGGAAATTAAACTATTTTATACCACTGATCAAGTTAGCCTTTGAAAACAATGCAGATAGGTGGCTTAGAAAAATTGACAGTTCACAAATTAGTGTAACCAGCAAAGTAGTAGTTTCCACAACTAAGAGACAAAATGTTTAATAATGCTGAAAAATACGACATGTTACGGCCAACCTGGAGAGATATAGAATTGCACAAAATATGTATTTCCAGAGATATCCGAAGCGCAGGCAACCCAATAAAAGTATTGTTGAACGTCTTGAATGTTATTTGGCGCAATTTGAAAACCACGTAATAAATCTTACCTGAAAGAGATTAGAAAAGAATCCAAAGTAAACGTGCTGGGGACAGTGAACGCTCATCCAAAAATTTCCCCGCAGCGAATTTCAAGGTTTTTCCGGAATCACTTAAACAATTCTCAAAAAATTGCACCATTTACTCTTTGCCGTATTTTTGCATATCATTAACAATTAAAAATATATATTCAACTTCTTTGTTTTGTATGAAACACTGTTTTATTTTCTTTAATCACAACCCATATTGAAGGGGCTTTCCAAATATGTAGTTTTTAATAGTTTATTAATAACCGTTAATAACAAATAAAAATATTTCCGTAAATTAAAGCATCTATGAATCGAATTAGCCTTGGAGAACAATTTACGAAAATTTCATTCTGCTTATTCTACTGTTATTTTGCTATTATATAACTGCCAGCTATCTATTAAATGAAGTGACCATTTAAGCGATCACTAATCTGTTTTGCAATTACAATAACCACATTCAGCAGACGTAGTAGCTACGTAGCGAAACCATGATCAGTATAGGTAATTAAGACGACACATATGGGAAATATTGCATCACATCAGAAAAATCGCTACTTGTATCAAATGCTACCCAGCTGCTGCATCTGCTGCATACGTCGAATGCTTCTTAGTAAGATTTAACTGGCCGTAGGCGATACTCCATCTACGAAACATATTTTGTAACATAACGTCACCATGTTTTGTGAAGTTGTATGGTCCAATATAATTTCTGAATAATGGAAATAGTGGAATCCTGTTTATAATGTCACTTCGTTCCCTCGAAAATATGGAACTAATTCGCCATCTTGACAATTTTGTGGAAAAGTTTAACAGTAAAGTTTTAAGTATTTTATATCCTACTTTTAAGATTATGGTACGTATCTATACTGCAGAAATGTAAATGTGAGCTCACGAACAAATTAAATTGCAAGATTGCCTACTGTCAGCATTAAAAATGAAACAATAAAACACAAGCAAAAATCACCATGTAACTAGAAAAATTGTTCATATTGAGCACCGTTTCTTTCACCACACATCTGCGGTTTTTTTAGCGGAAAATCCCTCGCTTTCCCACACTTCCAAAAACCAAATGCAAAATTCTGCACTTGTAAGATCATCACCATTGAACGCATTCATAATCCTGAGTTTGTAGGGAGTAAATTTGTATTTTTAAAGAATTTTTGAACCCTGGATTTTAGGGATTCCCGAAAGATATTGAATTTTCCTCAGGGAGATTTTTGGGTTAGTATTTACAGCCGCCAACACATTTATTTCAGATTCTTCTCTATTTTCTTTAAGGTGCATTTAAAAATTCCTTTATCCGGTTGCCTCCGCTCCGGATATCTCTGGAAGTAAATATTTTGTGCAACTTCCCCATTCTCTCCTGACTGGTTGTAAATACGTAATATGTTGCATTTTTCAGCATTATTAAACATTTTGTCTCTTAGTTGTAGGATGATTTGTGAAGGCTAAAATTTTCGAAACCACCTATCTGCATTGTTTTCCAAGGCTAACTGGATCAGTGGTATAAAATAGTTTAATTTACCAAAATCTTTTTATTTCTCATCACTGGCTGACAATAAAGTATGAAAAGTATATATACTTGGAAAGCTCTTTTAATAATGGTTCCGAGTAAACAAAGAAAAATACAACCTTCCATTTAAAATAAGAAAGTTATATATAATATCTTTTTAACTGTTAACACACAAAAAAATAAATACATCCATCATATTCTATGTCAAAAAGTACCTTAAGAAAGTTTTGTCAGATGCCCAAAATTATAAATAACAATGCAGCTAGAGAACATTCAAGGAATTAGCAAAATTTGAATTTTCATGGATATCTTGATAACAGTTAGAGGTATCAACATGCGGTTTTCGCCAATGAATTCAGCTTCAAAAAAGAGCTTCAGACACCGATATCAGATTTGAGCTATCTAGCACCAAAACACGACTTTTAAATCACGACCCATTTAAAACCATCGAAAATGGGACATTTATTTATTTATATTAATAAATCTATTTTAAAACATTAATTTATTTATTTTTTATATTTTTATTTATTACGTGGGAGTCAATGTGTTAGTTAGGACGTCCTAATTTTTAGGCAAAGCGGAAACAACTTTGGGTTCCCCTCATCGAAAAGGGCGTGGCTAAGATCCACGGCTGCTATGAGGCGCTGGTGTCGGGCCGGGCAATAGAAGGCCTGGCGACTCTGACGGGGGCCCCGTGCGAAAGCATTCCGTTGCAGGCCTCTTCTATTCCAGCTCCGGCAGAAGAGGAACTTGACGTCGACCTCATCTGGGCACAGTAAGTCATGTCCCTGACATTGCCTGACATTACATATTCTGAAATTTTTCGAAATTCAACGGTTAACCTCGCCGGATCTTTTTTTTTTCTTTCTATTTCCTTACAACAATTTTTTTTTTTTTTTGGGAAATTTGAAGATCCGATTTGATCATCAAAAATTTCATCTGTATATGTTATTTAATTTAAATTTGGAGACGGTCCGGGTGGATTTTCCGATGAATTTTGGGAACATCGAAAATACGCGAAGCCCGAACGTGTGCGTGTACGTACGTGTTTGTCATTCGTGCAGATTGTTGTCGTCGCGCCAAGCGTTTTTTCTCATGGGCGCCTCGTGCGGCGGTGGCAACATGAAAGTCGACGAACCCGAGTACCAAAGCAAAGGCCTACGGCCGAGGCACGCATACTCGTTGCTCGACGTCAGAGACATTGACGGCCACCGTCTGCTGCAATTGAGAAATCCATGGGGTACGTCAGACACCGCCGCTGTATGTTATGTTGCTTTTTTTTTTAATTAAAATGCTTTTTTATGTTTGAATGATGTATGATCGAACAAAAAAATTGTTTGGAGATTTATTTTAACATCAAACGAAGAGAATAAGAGTGGCAATCAAAGAGTAAGGATTCTAAGTAAATTTTTGCTAATCATACATAATGATATAAAATACCTGGGTATTTATTTCTTTGGGTAAATACCCAGAGGAGTTTGGGGTATTTACCTGGGTAAATACCTGAAATGGGGGTATTTATAAAATGTATTAGAGGTGCGACTATATAAAATACATTTTTATTATTACTTCAACGTTTTAATATTCCAAACCACGAATAGGTACTATGATAGTATAAAATTATTCAATTGTATGTTTTATCATGACTGAATAAGGATTGCACTATAGTTGTTTTAATTTTAAAGTAATTGAATATTATTTCAATTTTCTTCAACGTTAATAACATTCCTAAATATCTTATGTAAAATGGGTTATCTTCTCTACCTAAAACGCAACTTGTTCCTTTCCTTTCCCCACGAATCTGATTCCTACAATTTTCAAACGAATCTTCATATGAAACAGAAGGAATGAGCAGGAATAGGAAAGCGGAAAGATGATTAGAAAAATGGACATCTAATCATCTTTATCATCTTAATTCTGTCAACATCTTTATTGACATATCATATTTGTCAACATCAATCTCGAGAAAGGAAGAAGAAGGAAGGAGGTGGGAGAAAACAACAGAGAAATATAAAATTTCAAAGCGGCAAAAAACGAAGAGAAAAAGATGAATAAAGTAAAAATAAAAAGATCGAAGTAGATAAGGAAAGAAGATGGAAGAGGGAAAATCCAAAATTTCATCCCTTTTGGTGTTGTGTGAAGTCCAAGAATAGGCGGGTACAGAAGCAGTAGGCGAATTGAAAATGGAAAAGACTTCGATGTACGGTAGAAATGTACGATGCAAGAAAAAGACAGAAGCGCACCAAAAGGAGGGCAGGGGAAGAACGGGAAAAAGAAAGACGGGAGAAAACGGAAGGAATGGAAAATACACGGCATTTGAAGAACAGTTCTCTTAGAAATTAGAGAAGGAGCTTAGAATTTGATGATTCAATGTATGTGATAATGTGGGCATACATTTTGGAAAGCGGAAAGATGATTAAGAAAAATGGACGAAACCACAACAAAAAGACACGAGAATAGAGGATCGAGGAAGACCGATAAAGACAGAAGGAAAAAAGACCTAACCAAGGAAAAAAGAAAGGTGAGGAAAGAAAAAGGAAGAAAGAAGATGCCAGCAGAAAAGGAAAGAGCAAGGAATTAGCAGTAAAAAGAAAGAATAAAAGTCGAAGATGCAATATGAAAGACGAGAGAAGACGGACGGAAGAGCCAAAAATCTCTTGGGAATCATATGAATTACAGTCTCATATAGCTCTACGATTCGTGCAGTCTTTTAGAGTGGACAACGAAAGAAAGGATGTGAAAGAAGATAATCGGAAAAGGAAGAGGGCGGAAAAAGGAGTAGACAACAAAGGAGAGAGGTGGCGTTTCAAAGTGACCAAGAAAAACAAAGAAGAAAAGAAAGATTAAGCAGAAAGAAGGAAAGAGGAGCAAGATGATAGAGGATAGGAAGAAGAGCAGAAATGGGACAAGTACGAAATCAAAGGTGGTGTGATGCCATAATTTAGGGTTTAAGATTTAACAAATAAGTTTATTTGTCAAAATCTTTATTGACATACCATATTTGTCAACATAAATCTCGAGAAAGGAAGAAGAAGGAAGGAGGTGGGAGAAACCAACAGAGAAATACAAAATTTCAAAGCGGCAAAAAACGAAGAGAAAAAGATGAATAAAGTAAAAGTAAAAAGATCGAAGGAGATAAGGAAAGAAGATAGAGGAAAAATCCAAAATTTCATCCCTTTTGGTGTTGTGTGAAATCCAAGAATAGACCAGTACAGAAGCAGTAAGCGAATTGAAAATGGAAAAGACTTCGATGTACGGTAGAAATGTGCGATGCAAGAAAAAGCAGAAGCGCTCCAAAAGAAGGGCAGGGGAAGAACGGGAAAAAGAAAGACGGGAGAAAACGGAAGGAATGGAAAATAGACGGCATTTGAAGAACAGTTCTCTTAGAAATTAGAGAAGGAGCTTAGAATTTGATGATTCAATGTATGTGATAATGTGGGCATACATTTTGGGAACTAGAAGAATAAAAAAAGTGAAAGGGAGCAGGAAGAAGAAAGAAGAAGGGCAGAAAGGGAGGACAAACGTGCAATACTCAGATGAACAAAGATAGAGGGAACAAAGATAAGAATCCAGAAGAAAGGGGAAGAAATAGTGCATTGAATAATGAAGGAAAGGGTGAAAAGACTGACCAACTAAATTCTCTGAAAAAGAAAGAAGGAACACAAAGACGGAAGAAGAGATAGAAAAGAAAGAAAGAAAAAAGTGGGAATATGGAGTATAAAAGTAGAAAGAAGGTTGCAGTCAAATTGATAATAAACCAAAAGAAAGAAGTAGGAAAAAAAGAGTAGAAAGCAGAAAAGAATGAAAGAAATGGAAGAAAGACGAAGATTGAAGCAGAGAGAAAGGAAGGCATATAAATGCTTTTCTCACCAATAGTATTCAACGTCGCATCAAAAATGTTGCTACTTCCGAATCCGCCTTTCTTCTCAGTGACCACTGTACGCTAGAAAAAATGGGTTCATCTTTCTTCAACATCCTATCGAGCACCGGCAGACAATTCAAAACCCTCTGGTGCAACGTTCCCCCGATTACCAGCTCCTTGTGGTTCTCCTGCATCTCGGCTACCAACCCGCGCCCCACTGGACGGCCAAAGTCGGATAGCCATCTCTCTTGTGAACACGACAAAATACTTTAAACGAGGACACGTCTTCCCGGTGAGGACATCCAGGTGCCCGGTGGACGCTAGCTGGATTTGGTTCGGTTCGGATTGAATTTGGTTGGGTTCGGTTTGGATTAAATTGTATTGGATTTGGTTTGGTTTGGTTTCGATTGGTTTAGGTTCGGATTGAATTGTATTTGGATTGGTTCTTTGTTTGGGTTGGGTTTGGATGATTGATTTGGTTCGGTTGGGATGTGTTGGGTTTGGATTTTTTCATCAATCAGCTCTATATCGATGGGTACCTCTACAAGAGTTGTAGAGGAATCCATCCATATAGAGCTGATGAATAAAATATGCAAATATCTAACTTCTTAAACTTCTCTATCTAACTTTATAAAAATAATATAGCCTCTGCAGGAGTGATATTGTCTGGATAATGTTTCGGAAATATAAAATAGCTGTAAAGCGCTATAATTATTTAACTAAAAAGTAATCCAGCCTGTGAAAAAAAAATCGTCATCAACAACAACAAAAATCAGTGGAAATAAAAATGCTCCCCCCTGTCCCCGCCATCCACAGAAGACACTGGAAATTTAATTAAGTATTATTACAGTATACTCTTGACATCTCGAAGTCGAAGGGATGTTAAAAAAAATTCGAGATACTGAGTTTTTGAGATAACAAGGTCATAACCAAAACTTCAAAAACACAACGTAAAAATACAAGATACGGGAAAAAAATAGAGTCATGATAGATGAGAATAAGTTTAATTTTTAAAACAGAAAATAATTCCATTAAATTGAAAAGAATTAGTGCATACATAAATGAATATACATTCTTAGAATTTCTTTAAAAAAGTCCAGTATCGTGGCCTGGCGGCATCTCTTATGAAATTGTTCTTCAACCAATTTTTCTATTCGAAAAATAGCGGCAAAGTCATCGTTTTCCACGTTTTCCGAGCACTCCATGAAGCGTCGCAGTATGTGGACAGC
>JAWQRJ010004648.1:0-10859 GCA_033557515.1 Diorygopyx duplodentatus
TTTTATAGCTCTTGTAGCCGTGCTTGTGCAAAACATTCCGTACAGTTTTACTGCTCTCTTCCAAATTCCCGCCAACCTGTTTGGATGATTTTGTGCTGTCTGCTTCCACAGCGGCACAAATCATTTCGTCCGTTCTTACTTTCTCTTCGACTTTTCCAGGTGAGAGCTCCCATAAGTGGCATTTGGTACACTCCTTTAGACAAAAACTTTTCTCAAACTTCTGAATAAGTTTGGTAACAGTTTGTCTAGCAGGAGCCGGCCTTCCTACATAAGATTGTACGAATAAATCGTGACAATCGCTTGCAGACCTGCCACCGTAATACCACTTGATAAGTTGCAATTTATCTTCAGCGGTGTACACACTTATTTCTTTTAATTATGTTCACTAGAAATAGATCACGGCTACTCTGTGTGCTAACCAACTCAAGAATAAAGCCGTAGCCGTTCGCCGGAGTGGCGTGCACATAAAAATGAGAAATTAAAAATGACAGAATATTTGATACACGACTAACTAAGATTTACCTACTTTGAGTGTATTAAAAAAAAGAAGCGATAGATCTAGTAACATGTGGGATACTTTATAAATAACCTTTCACGTCAAAAAAAGGCAATAATTTAAAAGCTGAAAAGGAATTTTATATTCACGGTCACTATTCGCTACGTATTGCTCAGAAAGGACGGTACAACTCATTGTGTGCGTGAATAGATAAAAAGGGTGGCAAAGAATGGCCTTTTATGCCTTATCTCGCCTTTTTTATTGAATGCGTTACAAAAGCAGGGTGGGAAGATTTTTTATGTATTTGATACACAGAATTAGTGTTTTTTTTTACTACTAACGTATTTCATGTTCACACTGCGAGATTTTGTCCTCCGTAACTATCCTGTCGTGGTCCTTTAGTCCTGCCTGGTTAGTGCTGCGCAGGACTTAGGGGTGGGGGCTGTAGCCGGGACGAACTCGGTGCTCCCACAGTCCTTATTGCAACGTGGTCGTGTAGTTACCCCATGGAAAATAACCCTAAAAGTTGCGACGACGTGTTCAAAATCCGTCGGTACCTTGATTGATGGATGTACTTCCGGTGAGCGAAGCCAAAGGTATTTCGAGATACGTGTCGACGTCAGATAAGTTGATTTGAAAACGGTAATCGAACTGACAGTTGCGCGATTTGAGTGGTTTCGAATT
Source organism: Diorygopyx duplodentatus (assembly GCA_033557515.1). Classification (NCBI taxonomy): domain Eukaryota; kingdom Metazoa; phylum Arthropoda; class Insecta; order Coleoptera; family Scarabaeidae; genus Diorygopyx; species Diorygopyx duplodentatus. The sequence goes on from JAWQRJ010004648.1 coordinate 1,181, forward strand.
TTCTGATTAAACAAGAATGGTGACTGGTTTATCTGTAGTATTGTGCGTGATCAGGTGTTGCGTTTTCATAAGAAGGGAGCCTTATGCAGTGGTCGGTGAGAGTTTTAAACATGCTACCGTGCGGGGATTCTGTGGAGAGCGTTAACTATAACGTAAGTTTGAAAATTTCGCATATGGCATTTTTGGTGGATGCGCCGGTAAAAATTAATTCTGCGTGTCGCAGGTGTCACATAACGCATTGTAATTAATTCAAATATTGCACCTCGGTGTCTAAACCGGCTATAATTTATTCTCAGCGCCAGCACTGGGGACAGACATACGTTTTAGTGCGTACGGAATATATTAGGGGGTTCCCAAACTAATTAATATTAATTGCATGTTCCATTAGCATGGAGCGTACCGCAATACTAGAAATAATACAATAAGTATATGGGGGATAAATCTTTTGAACGAAACGTTTCGTTATTTTCTAATTTCACAATTGTCTGCTTTCATTTGTCGTGAGGTTTCCTCAAGCTGCTTACGATATAAATTTATGTCAGTCTTTTCTGCAATTCCATCGTACGTACCGGTTTTATTCATGTATTTTATTAAAGAAAAGACTACAAGTCGGTAGAAAACATCTCCTTATAACAATCTCTTTTTATTGACTCCAGTTGAACCGTAAACAGCCCTAAAGTAAGGGCGGTGTTCGAGAACGCTTGAATAATTGGTGCTGTGTGAGAGAAAGAAGAGAACTTCCTAGAACTGAACCCGAATGCAAAAATAATGGAACGCCCTGGGAACAGTCAAATGGAGGTAAATTGAATTCTGATTTGCCTTCTGAACTGCGCTGAGAGCAATAGAAATATGTTTACGCTGAAGATACCTTTTGTTTAGATAGACAGAAATATGAAAGTCAATGTACTTCGCCAATCAGTAACACAGACTAAATATTTCTGTAACTATTTATTCTTTAACTATTTTGTATTTAATTTATTTTCTTTCTTTATAATATATTATATTAGGAAGAATTTTCTATTAGGTTTCTGGTAAACAAGGGTATCGCTAAAACATAAATAATACCCTGTGTACAATTTTTCTCGTTTACTTGATGCCACATGACATAATTATGTTTGTAACAGTTTATTATTATTAAGGAATCAGTTTAGATCCTATTTTTTCTAATACTCAGTTTGTGGTGGAGAGAAATAAATTCCCTATGATTGGAGAAGACTTGTATCATCGAGCAGTGCTTTGTTGTATAAAAGTTTATACCATGTCTAATAATAAAATTAAAAAGTAAGCTTATTATAATATCCAAATTGGAAAACTCAACTTACCATCGACTGGCCGACTATTTTACAACTTAAATTTCCCGCGGAACTCAGTGGATTTTTCCAGTTCCGTCGACCTGAATTTATCGAACGGATAACTGGAAAAGTTCGAGATAAGTTTTGCGCGACATTTTTCTCGCCCTCTTACAGTTCACACCGGTGCTGTACATTTCCACCCGAGAATCCGTTAGGAATAGAATTATTGGTTTTCAAAAAACACGGCAATTTCTTTCCGCTTGCAATATTCAAGCCAGTAAGAAACTTGTGGAGCGATTTAAAGCTTTGTTTTCAAGTTAAAAATTACTTGTGCGTGGTATTTGACAGTCACGTACCAAACGTTGTCAGTTGGTTTTAGTTTGTGACAGTTAGTTGCAGTTTGTGACAGTTAGTTATAGTTTACCACAGTTAGTTGTAGTTTGTGACAGTTGCTTGTAGTTTGTGATAGTTAGTTGTAATTTTTGACAGTTAGTTATCGAAACAATCACTAAAGTGTCAATTTTAACACTTACCTATCAGAATGTTAGGGTTAAGGTAAATTCGCATTCTTTGTATAAGCGAGCGAATTTTCGGTGGCATATTTTGCTTTCTCCAAGAATTATTTCGTGGTGCGCTCGGGCGACGTTAAACTTTCTGCTTTATTCAAGCGGTGTATTCGCTCCGAGAACAAATGACCTGTAAGTAAGTCGTAATCTAGCGTAGAGATCTTGGGGAGCCGTAACCGAAATGGCAGTTGTTTATACTTCCGCTAAAGTTGGCGCTCTTTTCGTTTTGCGGTGCTTAAAATCGAATTCACCAAATCCGAGCCCTCGGGCCAAGATAAGGGAGTATTTATTCTGGCTTTCTTACTTAACATTTTCTCTTACCTCGACGCGAAAGAAGATAGAGTGGACCTGAGATTAACGATAAATTAGATAAATAGAAGTAAAGTTTTCTTTAAATATTGATTTGGAAAATCGTTAAAGAAAAATTATTAAATTAGAGTTTACTTTTGCCATTTCTTTCTTGCAGTATATTTCTATCTTGGAGTATATTTTAACAATCAACTTTTCTTTGATGTCCATTTTTTGATGCCAATTTATATGATCGACTGTCCTAACCCGATTACTTCATGAAGTTGAAGTTTATAATCTTAACTCTTCTGTTTATCATACTTTTAAAAACTCACTTTATTACCCCATCTCACAAAATTTTACATACAAGTTGTATCATCTACGTTACTTTTTTTCTTTTTCGTTCTTCCGTTTTTATTTTTCATACAAGAGATACTGCTTAGACTTCTAAAAAGTTTCGTTTTATGTAACCGTTGCAAGGTTTGCATAAAACGAAATTTTGACTCTATAATATGCTAATTTAGAAATTATATTCAAATGAAATTCTATATCAGCACGTTTCGTGTAAATACAGAATTATTATACCATATTTGCATAAATAAACTATTACATATGCATAAAACCTTGTAAAATCAAACTCGCGTTTTATTCAAAGTGCAGTTGACATGTTTAAAATCTTTGTTAAAATATATTTCAATATATCTTAGTCTAGATTCTATTCTTTTGCCATAAAAATTAAATTATCTTTAAATCGTTCCGTTTAACTGAAATTTGGAGTACCTCGGAGTAAACAAATAAAGAGTAATGCTTTATAATAGCAAAAGTTGCCCAAAAAACTAAATCAAGACTTTGCTCAACTTTGCACAAAATAAGCAACTTCAGATTTTTAAATGGAACATCCTATATAATATTAAATTTTTGGATTCCTCATAGAATTTATGATCTATTTTATTAAACGTACATTGGCCAAAGTCGCACCGTTTAGAAGTTATTAGACGTTTTTTTACAAAAAGTTACATTAGCTTAACATATTGGTGTGGTAATGCGAATTCTAGCCCTCTTAGACTTCATTTAAGGTTTAAAAGTTGTTGTCAATACATGATGACTCGATGAATAGTGATTTATTTTTATAATTGACTTTTGCATTTAATATTTCATTTTTTGCATAAATATTTTTTTGCAATTTCTGTTGATATCAAAGGAAATTAAAATTTATTCAAAACAACCAACTAAAATTTTTCACTCATTAAAATTAATAAAAACAATTCAAATTTTTTCTATTTATTGTTAATTGCATCAAAATATATTATCTATATTTTATGTTATTAATAAGGCTAAATAAATATATTTTTGCTTAATATATATAGCTTTTCAACGAAAAGTATTTCAACATATGTACGATGCCATTTAAAAAAACGTATATCAAAAAAATGCCTAGTTTTAAAACAAAGTTGGCATCCCCAAGGGTTTTTTAACTGTTTTTTTTTCATAACTACTTTACTAATTTTATTCACCTTAACCTGGGACACACAGTATAGTTTAGAACTTATTTTTTGCAATTTTTTTTGCAAAAAAATACATTTGAAACAATGAAATTTTTATTTGAAACTTTTTTTTCCCTAAAATAAATAGAAATAGGAAAAGTGTTGCTAACAGATGAACATACAGACAGATGGGTGGAAAGATTTATTATGTTGTTTTCAAAATGCATCAAATAACATTCAAAACGTTTAAAAATTGTTTTATCAGGTTGCCACCGCTTCGGACATCTCATGTCGTATTAAATAAACTTTTAGTATCCGTTAACTGGATATTTCGGAGGGCATTCAGGAATAAAGGACGGTCTGAAAAAGGATTTGGATTACAGAGGAATTATAGGTATTTGAAATAAATTTTTCGTTTCCCCGTAATTTCCGTAGACATTGCAGTTCTTTAGTGAATAAAAGAGCCTTAGCTATTAATCCAATAACTGTGAGAGACCGGTAATCACAAACTTAGTTCTCATACCGACTTCTGCACGATCTCTATTGTAATGACCGACGTTTTATTCTTCAAATTTTTCATCGGTATTTGCCAGTAAGGATAGGGCCAAGGTCGGTAGATACTTCCAACCTGCCGGGCACTCATTATGGCAGTTCGACATCAAAGGGGGGAAAGAAAATTTAAAACCCAGGGTGGTTAATACTTATAAGCAGTTTTGCTATTTGCGGTTATTTTACGTATCTGACAACTTTTTTTATTATGAAAGACGATTACCAAAACGTAAAGAATCGGACCCTGCTAGTCGCTCATCGTAAGTTTGCCTGGTTATTCGAAAAAAAAAACGTAACATTTAACTTGTTTGTAGCATATTTTGACAACTAGTAACAACGGGTACTTCAGAGGGCAATGCTACCAACTATGCTTTTGGACAAATCACTCATTAAACGTCAATAGTTGCTGTAAGTAATTGTTTATAATCATTTGAATGAATGTTTATTCTCTAGCTGATAGCTAACTCAATTTTGTCTGTCTTCGTAACATTTATTTAGTTGCAAGCTGCAGTCAACCTTGCGGTGAATACTGGTTTTAATTTGTGATATTTATTTTTCTGACAGTTGGTGCTATTAGGAAAGAATTTGATTGAATTATTATAGAGCTTGACGAGACAAGTCTATAATAATTGGTCTCCCTGTCTCAAATAACTCGCATAACTTGGTAAATAAATAAATTTGTAAGGGAAATTGTTGTGATAGGTGCCGACCTTCTAAAAAATCGCCTTAAGATATAAAAAAATGAGTTTTTGCTTATTATAGTTAGGTTGCTATAATAGGGGGCGTTCGTCTGCTGGTCGAATGTTAGTTTTGTATTTCACCACACGATGGCGCTTTAATAGTTGAATGCAGCAAATTTTTGTCGACGAAAAAGTTTTTCAGTCAGCTTCATCTGAACTGTCCTTGACTGGACGAGTTTTTTATAACATAACACAACAACAAACCGTCCGTATTATGCAAATAACAATAATAAATACATTGGAGAAGTCTCCATCTACTAGTGGGTCGTAGTGAAGATACAGAAAATAGCGTTTGCAAAAGAAAACTGTATTAGCTATAATGCTTTATTTTACGTGAAAAAAAAACATTCTCTGGAAGATGGCGCTCAGTGTTTTGATGCATCATCGTATATTTCTACATACGTTGTAAATGGGAACAAAAAATAAAACAAAGATAAAGCAAAGAAAAGTTTTGTTGAGTAATTAGTTTATTTAGAATATTTTTGTGAATCCTAATATTCTTGTTAAATATTTATTTGCCCAAAGTGGCACCGTTTATATATCGGGGGGTAAGGTGAGAGAAAGTCGTGTGACTGATCCACACCCACTTAGTTTTTTAACCTATTTTGAAAAATTAGAAAAATTATTTTCTTGTTCATCATACTGTTTGAAAATTACTTATTTAAATTAATTCTTTCATTAAATAATCTTAAAGCGCGGGCTCCCCCCCCCCCAGCCTTTCTAGAATTAACAAACATAATAAAATAAAACAATTACATAAAATCCTAAAACTGAATTTAAAATGTAGAAAATTGTATGTAAAACACCAATGGTCGCTTTAATTAAACGACATTCTTAGAATTTTCCGTAAAGTTTGATGATTTAATTTTCCTTGTTCTAGTAATTTGTTTTTTACGTGTTCTTTCATTTTGTATGCTTGTTGCATTCACGAGAACATTCAACGCCATCGTAGATAGTCTGCTGAATTACAAAAAAAACTTTCCGAGAGAGCAACGGGAAGATGTTTTCCCAAAACTGATGGATCCGAAAACTTTCTACGACATTGAATTATTACGTGGCGTCAGTTTTCTCCTTCCAAAGAGAGGCAAAAAGCACAATTATAACTCAGATTTCGCGGTCCGGCTGTAATTAAGCATTTTGAGAAATTGATCGATTGTTTGGTGGGATGTCGCGAAATAATTACGGAGTTTGGGGTTCGGCTTCCATTAATCAAAATCAAATAAGCCGGAAAACTGCCGGATTTTTTTATTAAACGCGAAAGCAGGAAAAAACTCCCTTCCAAAACAAAACGAAATAAAAAAGGAGGGTTGAAATTCAATATACAGATCCCGGGTGGCAAACAAAAGCACTACGGGTATTGCACTCGCTGACCCCCCACTATTATTGATGTCTTTTGTCTGCTCTACGGGTTCGAACATTTTATGATTTCCCGAATGCAAATAAAAGTCAGCTTCGGTCGACTTCTTTTCCGCTCGTTCCGGAAACGTTTGTTTCACTAACAAATTAGTGTTACCGAAGACAAATTACCTAACGATCGACCATAGTTGAAACTTACTAATGATGCGTCGCAGCCAACGCAATCAATGTCGGTCAATGTTTGTTTTTGCTCCCATTAGCTCTATAGGTGGGGGTGTGTACTCGGAGAAAACTTCAGGTGGGAATAGGAAGCGGAGTTTAATAGATTTAGGATTAATTGCTCTTCGCACCCTTTAATTTTTTTTTCGCTTTAATTATAATTATATAACAGAAAAAAAAATTGGGGGAATTTACGAAATAATTGTAAACAAACAAGTGTTTTTTTTTCTTTACTGGTGGAGTTTTTTCTTTTGATCTCCAGCGGCGTGTCATAGAAAAGAAACAATGAAAAATGATTAAAGACTTGCCTGTGAGATGAAAGGGACAAAGTGACAAAAAAGACACGCGGTTTGAGATACCGAAACCCCTTCTTTAAAGAGGATGTACTTTTAGGTTTTCTCGATGCCACGATGGGAGGAATAGGCGAAGTAAATAATAAATATCAATTTATAATAATATTGTAATAATCTTTAATATTTAAATTAATATTTCCCATAAAAAATACTTTTAGATTTATTTATAATTATTTATAATAATAAGTTGGTTGCTTAAACACAATCGAAAGATTGACAATTGATTTTTATTGTAGATGAAAATCTAGAATATATAATTCAATATTTAGTGTGAAAAAGTTGGATTATCTCTTTTTTTGTCTGCTAGAATTTTCGCACCTCCCATCTAATTTAGATCGAAAACCTTCCTTTACGTAATTCGCTTCGCACAAACAGATTTTCCGAGACCTTTAAGGTACTGTTTCATCTGGGGGATCTTCGCCCTTTCAGGGGTAACCGGATTCTGCACCCGTTTCAATTTTTAATGAACTTTTCTTGGATAAGCAAACACAACTTGGCAGAGCATTAAGTTACATTCGTTATTAAAGCGTCAGATCAGTTAAACTTCGTGGTGGTTCTCTGACCTGGATTTACATTTTCAGTCGAAATACGTCGATTACCCAAGATAATAAAATAAATTCTTCATACAAGAAAATAATTAATTTGGTATAATAAGAAACCCACATTTTCCTTGTGACAATTAACATCTTCTATGGTTTCCCACCTACAGTAAGTTTCTATTAATTAAACATCACTAGCAGACGTAGTTTTTCGATCTAGAAGGCTGCCGACGTGGCAGTTGACGCAGCGCCTCCGCTCTCTAAACAATACAAATGAAAGCTCAATGGCGACCTAGATATCTTGACAGGACGATGTGAACAAAGCCAACGCGATAACAATGTTAAGAAACCTATGTCAGCCCTCCATTGTCCGACATTTTTCCGCCTTTCGAGCGGTCGATTTCCAAAGGGGAAATTGGCGTTTTTAAAAACCCGAAAATTGACGTTTTACATGCCGAAATGGTACCCGAAAATACGTGTTTACATGCGCTTCATATGACGTCCCCGCTTCCACGCAGATATGACGCTGGAATGGCGACGTCTTGCCCAATAAAATGGGAAACGCGAAATTTATGGCAATATAGACGCTATTTAGAGATGGTATCTGCTCGCTTTTATTTCGCGGACGTTAGATTTATCGGCAATAAATTTCTGGATGTTAACGAGTTTCCATTATCTGCACGGGTCAATTCGGTATAGTACACCTTTTCAACGCAGCGCATTCAACAAAAAGCAAATGGAGTACAATGGGGATAACGTAAACTCTACGGAAGGTCATTCGAACAGTAGATCAAGATGAAAAAATGTGTAAAGTAGGTCAAAAAGGTAAAGTCATCTTTCTGGTTTTCCAATCAAAGGTTAAAACTTTGATTGGAAAACCAGCAAAAGATGGAGATCGAGGAATTGAGAGCTAAGAATAAATATTCGAGCATCAAGAAACATCAAAGATCAGGAACCAAAAGTGGAAAATCAAAGGTTAAAGATCAAAAGCCAAGGGAAAAATCAAGATCCTTATTATTTGATATCAAGGATTAATAATCGAAGTTCAAGATCAATGATGAAAGGCTCATTAACTAAGGATTAAAGAACAAAGACCAATCACTAGCGCAAAAAAACTTCTGCTTTCCCTCGCAAAGTATATCCCATTACAATCCGCTGTAATTTATCTTATGACTTTGTCACTGCATCGCGTGTCACACGATTTAACTGAAAAGAGAGATTAGTGGTTGTAAAAAGAGTGTTTAGATGCGAGATAGACGAAAAACAATTGCCCCCTCATTCAAGTATTACAATAACGTCTTTATTACCAAGAAACATGCGAAAGTAAAGAGTGAAAAGATGTTCGCATGAAGTTAAAGATACATATAAAACAGATTCTCCTGCATGGCTTGAAAAAAGAAGAGGACGAACTTAAGGTAAGGACGAAGGAAAATAAATTAATAGTGGAATTAATTGTTAGGGAACCAAAACAGATTAAACTAAAAATTATACTATTTAACGTCGAACGCACAATGGGCGAGGAAATACTATTAAAAACATGTTGGCAAAGAACTTGGCAAAGACTGGGCCAAAGAACTGTTGGCCCAGTCTTTGACAAAGTATGTTTGTATATAAAATATAGGTTCATAAGGAACATTTCCATTCTCTGCTTGTATCTCTAAAGAAAAGTTGATCATATATTTCGGTTATAACGATCTTGTTCACAAAATTTTGCACGGTATAGCATTACACAATCTTGTACTTTATTTCTTCTTAAGCAGAATTTAATATATCTCTGACTGGAACAGTAGTGCTATCTGGTTAGTTTAGCTGTGGACAAACATTACAGTTATCCACTGGTTTCTGTCACTATTCTTTGAGTTGCCCGTTGCTGTAAGTCTTCGTAATATCTTCTACTCGCTTAATGTATTACATATTTGTTTCATCTGATCATCTTCTAACCCAGAGAGAAAATTTGTTAAAATCTGGCGCCCGAGGACCGAAGAGAGAATTTCCTTTAGATGATTTACCCAAGCGGTATTTTAGGCGTTGCTCTAGGCAATATACAGGGTCGCTTTTATGTATGGAAACGTCCGATTATTTTCTAAACTAAGATAGCTGGAAAAAAAAGTTAAATACAAAATTTAGGGTTTTTTTTAAAGTGTATTGAAGTAAAAAACAACATTTTTACCTTTTTTTAAATAGAACACCCGGTATATTACTCGATATTTCAATTCCTCTCAAAATTTTATTAATAATTTGTATAAAACACAATATACCTAAATTTTACCGTTTTCGAGATATCGAATTTTAA
>JAWQRJ010004649.1:0-10858 GCA_033557515.1 Diorygopyx duplodentatus
TTCATTGTCTAACTTTCTACGAGATTTGTATGTTTTTTTTTGATAGTCAATTGGCGAGAGAAATAATGTAAACATCCCAAAATTTGTAGAATGATGACATCTTTTAAAGATGGTTAACGTACGTTTGGTTTAGCAGTATTTCCGTATACATAGTTACCTATTTTCAGCAAAACTATTACCTATTTTCGAAGAACTTCGACTGCGCCAAAAAACGACCGGATCTAAACATTCATAAATTTAAAAAGGTTAGCAATAGACTTATTCTTTTTTGTTAGTTTTCCCACTTTAATGCTCTTTTTTTGGTACAAATATTTCTGAGCTTTCCCCAGTACCATATTGCAAGAAGCAAACTACAGAGTCTACAAGAGTTATTAATTGCAGTTTTTAATTTTTTTGTCGCTTATGTAAATTTACAAACAGCACGATTACTTGCAACAGGTGCCGTTGTTTGCTATGGATTATAAGCCATGACTGCAATTATGTCTGCTTGTTTGTCCTCCGAAGTAGATTTTCTTTCTGTCCCTGCTGCTTTAACCATACTACAGGCTCAGCGGAATTTTTCCGCTAGCTCCTTTAAGATATTTCCTGTAGATAAAATGATCACGATACCTTTCATTAAATACGCGCTCCGCCTGACGTAAATAACGTCCAGGGCTTCGGCGTAACCAATGCTTGTTTTCTCTTCCAGTGGACGGACACGAAACATCTTCAAATAAACGAAAAATATACAAACAAAGAATGTAAATAGAATAAAATGTAATACTATACGCTTTAATACATTTTATTTTAATAATAAACCTGACTAAAATGGACAAAAATAATCCAATTAAAGGATGTAATGGCAACATGGACACATAGCTGAGGAACAAGACACTACACTTTCCCTTTCGCAGTACTACTTAGCACCGTAGAAACTCCCGAAAAGATTGTATGGTAATAACGGGTCTGCAGCTGTATTCTGTAAGTCGTTAAGGCATTTAACGACGGATTTCAGTTTGTTAAGTTACCGAACCGTCGTCGTCGCAGCGAGAAATGGTATTCTGTAGGACGCGGTTACGAATTTTCTCGGTAACGCGCTCGGTAGGTTATCGAAATTTTTCGATAGAGCCAACGTTACCGAAGCGAGGTGCACGTAACCCTTCGTTAACGCGCAACTACCCCCAGTACGACTCGATAGTGTTGTAACGATGCGTTTTGAGAAAGACAGAAACAGGTTTTTGTCAAGACCAAACGGTCCCTAAACCAGTACCAACCACAGATGAGAGTGACGCGAAGCGACCCTCGACCGTATCGAGGCCAAGTCGGCCTCGCTCTGCGATAACCTTCCGATTGAACCGTTAGCCGCTGCAGGCGACTGGAGGGGGGCGCGAACTAAAACCGCGCGCAGAAGACTGCCCCTCTCCGCTAGAGGTCACTCCGCAAATATTACCCACAATTTTATTCCAATGTTGCCGACATATTGCAAAATAATACATTTCTTTCGGAAACTTTTTGTGATGACCGGTAAGAACACATTTTATGAAGCTATAACTTTTGAAGCGTTTATTTTTTTGTATTTATTTAATTTAAACAAACACAAATTTAATTGTATAATCGCTACCGGCTTTACTCGCGCAAAACACCAAACAACCTCGTATTTAGGTTATGACCAGTTATGACACGAGAAACGTCAACAAGACATTGTACGAGGGAAGCACCATTTCTTATTGGTCCAAAAGCAGAGCTTCGATTGTGTTCTTAGGGACGCATCGATGTCCACGATGTGACACGTATTCGCTTACCACAGTTACAGAATACCAATAACCCGAGGCCGTCTTCGCGTCGGTAGCACAAGCAACGATTTTCGGTAACGGTAACTTACCGACGGTTGTCGCTATGTTTTTGGTTGACCACTTTCAGAATACAACTACAGCACAGTATGAAAATTATTAAGATAGGGAGAGGAGTTGGTTTATTGCTGAACTGTTTAAGCGTATTACTTTTTATAGCAGGCTGGTCTTTTCGGACGCAGTCAACATTCTTCGAAAATGGGCAATAGTTATGACAATCCAAACAGCTTCCCACGTTTTGTGCTGGAATTCCCTTAAGACTAGTCCCCACCATCCGGCAGATTCCAACGTACTCATTTATGTGAAGTAAGTTATACGGCATGCTTCTGAACCGCATTTAACTTAGTGTAACTTCGTAGGGGATTGATAGAATTGAAGACTTACCACCTCCTTACCACCCTACTTTTTCATTTCTTTTGGACTACTTACTCTTTCCTGTCCCGGTTACTCCATTTAGGTTGTATTTTAGGTCAAAGAGACAAATGAATGTATGATACAAATGAACTACACATACCTTGTGTAGTTCATTTGTATTACATCAGTTTTGTACATTTAGTTTTAGTACTGTTTGTACATAAGGCAGAATAAAATTATTGTTACTCAGGTATTCTTCATTTTATTTATTTACTACGTTTTGGGGTTTATGTAATTGTATTACAAGTACTTATTTTTAGGGCTCTTGAACCGCTGATCTTCTTATCTGAGGGCAAACCGACCACTATGCATTGGGGTCATAAGTTACCAGAAATCGATATAATACCGGTACAAAAAGCTGGAGCAACAGAAAGTAGTCATTCAAATAATATCGACCCGGTAGAGATAATGAGAAACAATGACGGTCCTGATGGCATGAAAATAACTGTACCCATTGGATACGCAAACCCCTTTATATATAAGAAGAATAGTTGGAAGCTGGGACAAAAGAAGAATAAAAGTTTTGAGCACACTAACCAAAAATGGGCTTGTATGATTTGCAATTTTGTAGGAAAGGAAAAGAAATCATTAATGGACCATTATGATGTTCACAAATTAGAGAAGGATACGAAAGTGGAAGTCCCGCAATGGAAAGACAAGTCAGATTATTTCAATTGTTCAATTTGCTATCAAGAATTCACATCTTTAAAAGCCTATGAAAAGCATTTTGATCGAAACCACGGCGAGAGAAAATTTACTTGTTTCATCTGCGAAAAGTTTTACAAGGATGCATTCCAGTTATGTATTCACAATCAGTTAGTACATCCGGCCCCCGACGAGTGTTATTATTGCATAATGTGCGAATTCAAAACAATATCAAGAAAGTCTTTAAAAGACCACATTCAACAGCACGAAGACTCTTGCTTATTTAAGTGCGATGTTTGTAGCAGAGGTTTTGAATTGGAAGCAAGTTTAGAAGAACATAAATCGATGCACGGCGTGTCAACGGTATTTTTTTGCGACATATGCGGTGACAATTTTGATTGCTCCATCACTTTCGAGGATCACAAAAAAATCAAGCACCCCGAAATAGAGAATTCCCTAGGAAACGAGTGTCATCTATGCAATAAGAGCTTCGCCAATAAGAAAAGTTTGATTCTGCACATCAGGGGTCATACTGGGGAAAGTTCAGTACTTTGTGACATGTGCGGAAAGCGCTTGTCAAGCGGAGAACATCTAAAACAACATTTACGTGTCCATACCGGCTACAAACCTCACACATGCGCAGTGTGTGGAAAAGGTTTTGCCAAAAAATGCAATTTAACCCTACACGAAAGAGTCCACAGCGGAGAGAAGCCTTACGTTTGTAGAGTGTGCACCAAAGCGTTTAGTCAAAGATCCACTTTAGTTATCCACGAACGATATCATTCGGGAGAACGCCCATATGTCTGTAACCTTTGCAATAAAGGATTTGTTGCCAAGGGATTGTTGAGTGTCCACATAAAAACCTGTACTGTTATTCCAGCGGAGTATTTGATCGATCTCCCCTAGGCTGGATTAGTAATTCGTTGAAATCATGTGCGACTATTCATACAACTTATTATACGTGTTATACATTTTTGTTTTGTTTCAGAGATTTTTAGGTTTTGTCTTAATTTCAATAGGTGTAGTCTGTTGTCTTGTTTGTGAAATATATGAAAATATATTCATTCTGCTGTTTTATTTTCGATGTGCGGACATATGTGTCACACGCAACATAAGAAGTAATTAAAATAAATTGTTTAACACCACTTCCACACGTCATTGAAGAGTGAGCTTTTCAATGTTTTGACATTGTATTTAAGCTTCAATCTTAAGCTCAAAGGCAAATACTTGCAAGTAGGCCAGGGGCCACCTTGCAAGTTAATATTAAATGGAACAAAATAAAAAAACTTTCTTGCTGATATTTTATTTAATATTCGAAACTAGTTTTGAGGAAATCTTTAAATTAAACATTGTACAGCCTAGTCTTAGTTTAAGATTTAGTGCAGGATTGTACAGGAAAGTAATTCTTGCTAATAATTACTTCATTAGTCATACATAAAGCCATCTATTGTATCCATTACCACTATTTGTGTCGCATTATTATATAATGATGTTTTATCACCTGTCTATTTTATCACCATTATGTTTATGTAAGGTAAAAGGATTTTATTTTGAATTAGTAAATGCGTACGCCTAATTTTTGTCCAGTTTGACCTATGTATAGTTTTCCACATTCATTACATGCATGTTATATGGAGCATATGCTGTTTTGTCATCGGTGGATACTTATTTTTATAATTCGTAGGGATATTATGCACTTGTAGGCTTTCCGGTGATCGCCGAGGTGTCAACAGAAAGCTAAGAAGTATGAACACCACCGGCCCGCGGAAACCTGCAACAAAGTTTATTATGTATGTTGTATGCAGAGCATTTATTTGGGGCCAATGCATTTATTTGTATCCAGTGTGTGCTTTTAATGCAATAATACACAGTAGTACAATAAGCTTTGGTTCGAATCAGCAATTAAATTTGTATATTGAAATTCAAAGTAGATACCGAACCACTTATAATTGTAGGACTCTACTCTAATTAGAATACCGACGCCAGATGTCGGTATTCTAATGATGGCAGGATGTGCGCGATGCCATTAACGCAGTATCTGCCAGACCTCGGTAGCATGAGGACATGGGATAGTTACGTGTGCAATATTTTCGTTGCGGTATATGTTTTAAAGGTTGCTCGCTTGTTTATTGCAACAGTTTAAGCGGGAGTAAGTTGAATGTGCTTTTGTGACAGATATATGTGCGATTTGGGACAAACAGTTGAAAAGTGCGCTTAAATACTTCTTCGATTATATATTCTTCGATTCACTGGCTATCGATTATAACGTATAAAAATGTCACTTCCTATATGGGAGTTGATTTTATCTCATATTTTTCTCGAAAACCGTCGGTTCTACATACATTTAACAACTTAACAACCTTTTTTGTGTAAATTTAGCGAATCATATTTCGAAAGAAAATTAGTCAAAAAAGGTGGAAAAACTTACTTGTTGGAAAAAGACGTAAGTATTTAATACATAAAATAAGCATTTATGAATAATAACATGTTTGTAAGATAATTTCCAAAGATGCTGAGATATTAATCTAAAATTAACTTTATAGCTTAAAATTGGCCATATAATCACCCTCTGAAATTTTGTATCAGGAATACGCGTAGGTTTCAGTTAAAATATCGAATAAAACTATAAATTATGGTAGGTTTATCGTTTTGTACGGCTTTAATGCCAATGGTGCAGTGTCAAATGGAGGCAACAGGTTATTTACAGTAACAGTTAAACAGGTAAGATTGGAGTTCGAGCTTTAGCTCATAATATACTCCAGACACAGCCTTTCTTGGAATATAAACTTCTTTAATTTCACAAAATTGAACGCACATAATGAACGAAATGAGGAGAAACATGGAATGAACATAGAGTCACTTCCGGTTTGCGACGACCCAGAAAACACCTCCAATCGACTTCGCAGGCCGGACGCAACCTCAATAGGTTAGTACCAAAATGTTATGCATCAAAATTTGTCAATGTTATGCATAATTTGTAAATTGCTATGGAATCTTAATGAGACTTTCATAATTGTTCCGATTTTTTAAATATATTGTGTGCACTTAACTGGTTTTAATTAACAGCTTGTTTTCCAGTGCTACCTCTTTTATTGCATGTTTTTTGCTAATGCGTGTTCTAATAGTTTCACAACTTAGAAATGAATTCTTGGATTATGTTTTAAAAGATATCTATTTTTTAATACTTTGTTTTTACAGATCAACCATAACTAAACAAGAAATTAACGGGGCGTTGGAAATAACGGTCGAACAGACGGTTGTTGAGACAGGAAACGTTAGTGACGAAGATATGTCGAAAAAGCGTGCAAGCGATAGCACGTCCTATGAAGGTTCTGCCGTCATTAAAAACCAGGTGGTCAGAGTGGAATTTAAAAAGCCAAATTTAACAACGTATCCCCTTAGTAAAAACCACTGCAACATATGCAGACAAACCTATAAAGTATCCTATCATTTGAAAGATCATATGAGCAAGTTTCACGGGCCGGATGCCGAAGACCACCTGCAGTTGATATTTAAGAAATTCGACGGATTCTACATGTGCAAATCGTGCAACTTCGAAGTATCTTCGTGGCCTACAATAGTTAACCACGTTAAAGAACATACTATATCATTGAGATGTTCTGTTTGCGATGCGCAGTTTGTGTCGTCATTTAAATTTGCAGTGCATACACAAACTCACAGTGGAAAAAGATTCAAATGCCCACTCTGCAAATATGAAACATCTACTAGATCACCTCTCCGCTATCACATTGAGAAGATCCATTTCAAACAGTTTCCGTACAACTGTCGTTTTTGTGCCGAGGGATTTTCTAAGCTTCCGCTTGCCAAAGAACACGAAGCTGTTCATTTACAGGATAACGATGATTTTAGCTGTATAATATGCAAGAAGTCGTTTCGCCATAAAAAAGGTCTGCTTTCTCATCAGCGTCGTGTGCATAAACCTGTAGTCGATCAACGCGCCTATGATGAACCTCAAATGAAACTTAAACCCAAGGCGTTACAAAATTATTGCCAGGGCACACTAAAATGCAAATATATTTGCGATGTTTGTGAAAAAGCATTTGGAAGTAAATCGCGGTTAACCAAGCATTATAAATTACACAAAAACCCGAGAGATAGCAGCAATTAGTGAACCCTAAAAAGTCTGATATGTATTATAAAGAGTATCTTCTATTTTTGTTTGTTAACATAGTTATAGTCGAACCAAAAGTATTTATTATTACCTGAGGTACAATTATTTTGTACCAATTTTTTGTACCTGTTCCTGAAGAAATAGCTGTGAACTGTAACAAAACGATAGCATCATAATTCTCTGTAAAGATTTGTATTTTTACAAGTTAATATAAAATGTTGGCTATTTATCTTTTTCTCTGTACTAAAATGTACAACATACTAAAATGCACCCTAAAATACCTTATAAACGCTTGGGAAGAAAAGTATTCCCAGAGGTACATATAAATTCAAACAAATAAAAGACTGCCATTTTCTGAAAGAAAATTGTGCACTCTTTACTGTTTGCATACCTACATCAGTATGCAAAGCGACTCGAGTATTGAAAAATACCAATACCATTGTTTCCACATTTACAGAATATTTAATGTCATTACCTGTAATTTCACAGGATTATTTAAAACCAGTTGGTAACTGTCTTTGACAGGTACCCGGTAACAACGACTTATTTATACTCCTATTATCTTCTTCCGACCTATTATCTTCTTAATGCAGAAGATGCCCCTGTTTCCAAGGCAACCCCAGTAAAAATCAAACCCAAGACCTAGGCACCACTTCCGTAGTTTAGCGAACAAATAAGATAACGAAACCGACAATAGTTCATCAATTAATGAATAAACGTTCTTCAAAATAAAGAAAATAAAAGAAACAGACCATAAAGAAATTGGTGATTTGCATCCAGTAGCCCTGGAAAGAAAAGTGGGACCGGATCTGCCAGTTTCCTGTAGCGTGGTAATCGGCAAAAAAATGATACACCATGAGACAAAAATGCACGGACAGCCAGAAGAGCTTACAGAAATTGATATACGTGGTGTTAAGTGAGCACTAGGTCATAGGGGATAATTTTCGATAACTAATGACTAATGCTCGGTTGCACAAAATATTTCCATAAAGTTAATTAGTCATTAACGAGTCATTAGCCCATCAGATTGAAGAATTAATCTGATTGGTTAACGGCTTGTTAACGATCTGTTACCATGACAGCTACGCTTTGTGCAATCGTGCATTAGTCTACTCACTTTGTAGTCTAACTATTCCACTTTTTAGGAGTTCGTTTTTTTATTCTCTTTACAATTCATTTCAGAAAAAAATGTTTGAAATAAAGGTTACAATGGTTTGACATTTCTATAATATTGCTTTCACATGTACAGGCTGTCTTATTTATTCCAAACACTTCCTATCTTTCAGTTAAATGGAACGACATTCATCATTCTGTATGTGATTTATGGTGTGATGATGTTGCACATGGCATATCTAAAGCTAAAAATGGAAGATGAAACTTAAAA
Organism: Diorygopyx duplodentatus; assembly: GCA_033557515.1. NCBI lineage: Eukaryota > Metazoa > Arthropoda > Insecta > Coleoptera > Scarabaeidae > Diorygopyx > Diorygopyx duplodentatus. The sequence goes on from JAWQRJ010004649.1 coordinate 8,405, forward strand.
TGCCCCGATTTATATTTCGCTTTAAAGACCCAGCTCACTCGGGGGGTTAAAACACAAAAAAGAACATTGTTTCCCACCCCTATCAGAGCTTGCCCATCTCTTAGTTCTGGCAGCGCCGTCATGTAGTGAAATGTAAAACTAACAGACCGAGCTAGTTCCGTTCGACCAGCATTCGATGCAACAGCAAATATCGACCGGCAACTTAAAGACGTCTTCCGGATCTGGGGAATACATACATACACACAAGATTACCGCGTTTAATAGTATAGCATACTATATATGATAATAATTTTTTTTTCTTGTTTTTGTGGGTGGCTTTTTAGGTTCTCCCAATTATTACTACGCAGCTCAGGATAGTAATGAAATAATAAACAATTACTACTAGTTACGCCACTGATTACACAGGCCTACTAATTAAAACTTTTTCCTCCCTTTTATTTATGACATAACTGTATTAAAATATTATAAAAGCTTGTGAAATATTATAAAGGCTTTTTCTTGTGAGCTCTGTTTGGTTCATCACGCCAAAATAGATGCCTAAAACTTTTTTAGGTGGCAGTAAATTCTGTCGAACTATATTTTTACTTCCTGGATCCTGGAAGTTAGTTCTGGACGATCATTCTTTTCTCGTATAATGTTGGCTCCTGTTTCTGCTACTCCATTAACATAAAAAACTCGTATATTTTGTAAAGTCACATTGCTGTCCCAATAATATAGACAGTATTTTTAAATCTCCGCACACGGTCCATCCATGGAGTTCATAGTTGATTTTATTCAAAACTGTTACCAAATTTTCGTAACATTCTTTTAAATGGGCAGAATGGGCAATTGTCAAAGAAGCATGTTTGTTCCCATTATGCAATCGTTAACATTGTATTCAAGATCAAACATCTTTACTAATCCAGGAGTGTCTTTGCAATAGACGATATCTGCATCTTCAGCGAAAAATTGTATGTAATCTTTCCCTGTGTTACGCTAGCATGGAAACGAAGTTCCAGTTAGTTTTTCTCTTGCAATCTCGAATCAAGAAGTGCTGCCTCTTGGTAGTCCTAAATCTCTTGTGAAATAATTCAACTCTGTCCCAGTCAGAGTTGAATATAGCTGCGGATTCTCAGAAGAGTATTCGAAATATAAGGGTTGCATTTCAACTTTGAGAATCAGCACTATTTAATTCTCGAAGCACGGGATGTGTGACTGATTGCATCCTTTCACATTGCAGCAACAAAAATAACAGTATTTGGTGTGATTCTGAGGTTCTTATATTGAGGATCCTATATTAAAACTGTTCTCCTTGCCTTTTGACCATTTGAGAAGTTCTAAAACGCGCGTCGAACCTACTTTATTCGGTGTCCAAGTTATGAATATTGATACCGAAGTACGTGTTGTGCACATTTTTAACAAAGTCCGTTATGTTTTTCTGTTGTGACAACGAATATTTACCACAAATGTAACAAAAACTTGCAGAGGAGCTAACACTTTTACGCGAAGCTATTTCGAATCTATTTGCGTTACGTCCGATTTTCAAAATTGTACTGACTACTATAATAATTTGAGTCTAAGACGGTGGCTCGGCGGTAAGACGGCGTTATTTTATAATGGTTAGCCCCTCCAACCCCACGTGCTTCGGAAGGCACGGTTATAAGCTGCAGAATGGGCCTGTTGGGGCCTCAGTGCAGCGGGAAATACCGCACCCCTCACTTCCGGGTCCAGAAGGTTCAGAGATACAGAATATTAAATTTCGCTGAAAAGTAACCGAGTTATGCCAGATATTGCTTTAATAAAGGGGCTTCTTAAATTCGGCGGAGAATAATGCAGTAATATATAGTGCCGGCCCAGGCCTATGGAGAGAAGTCACGGCGGATATTCTCGCCGAGAACCTCGCTAAACTAGAACTGCTCGCTAAACCAGAAGCGAGAAAGCTATCCACACTCACGAGTCTGGAACCGGTGTAGGGTAGGTAATTCTATTAACACTGTCACTGCCGAAATAATATAGAACAAAAAATCTATATTCGTCGCCACCGCGACGTCTCGTACACGAGGGATTTAAGATGTCCTCAGAGGTAGAAATCCAGGGGTGTAGGTCAGGGGATCGCGGTGGCCACGGTACAGGGCCGCCTCTGCGAATCCAGCGACGTGGGTACGTCAAGTCCAGGAACTGACGTACATTCCTGCGGAAATGTGCGGGGCGCCATTATGCTGGAACCACATGTTGAAGCGTACCGCTGCTGGAACATCCGCGAACAGCGTGAGCAACACATCTACCAAAAAAATGGCGTACGAAACCCCGTCAAGGCGTTCAGGCAGAACGTATGGACCTATCAGACCTATCGCCCTCTAGCGGGTTACAATCGCGTTTCCGACCCCCAGTTCCTATATAATTCTTGCTCCTCATGACCTGACACACCCACACGTGCCGTTTGGACATGACCTTTTGAACCACCCTGTATATCAT
>JAWQRJ010004650.1:0-10856 GCA_033557515.1 Diorygopyx duplodentatus
CCTTTATATTAACTTTTCAGCTTAAACTTGACCGTATAACCACTTCCTGAAGTTTGGTAGTGTACTTAAGATTCACCGTTTAAGAATTATTTGAGATTTTTCGCGACATATTGAGATATTTTTGTCGAAAAAAAAAACGACATTGACGTGGGGTAGTCAAAAATACTTATTTAAGCTAACCTAGCTTTATTATACATATTACACTGAATAATTCATCTTAACAATCTGAACAATACGCAAATCGATCGATTATTAGCAAGCTTATTTCATTGTTAAACAATGCTCTCATATCACATATTTTAAATATTTATTTGCTCATAGTCGCACCGTTTAGAGAAGATCGGAGGTTTAGGTAAGAGAAAGTCCTGTGAGTGATCCACACCCACCCAGTTACTACTTATGTTAAGTTTCTTCATTTTCTTTTGTATTTTGTTTCTTACTCCCATTTTCGTCTTTATTATTTCGATTATGTTATTGCTGTCTATCCTTCATCGCCTTTGGTCCTTCCCCATCACCTTGTTTGTTGTATTATAGCGGCCTTTTCTATTTCTAGTTAGTTTTTTTTTTCGTGCCATAAGAAATATCGGTTAGTATTTCTTGTTTTAGAAAGAAAAGTTGCATTGTTTGAGTTCTAGTATTTTTTACAAATATTTTCATGTATTTACATGTCTCCCACTCCTTGTAGGCACTATGCAACTTCAGTTTTTTAAATTTCAAAACTTATTGCATTTTGAATAAGTTCTAAATTTTCGTATTTTTTCTATATTTTTTAAAAATTACAATGGAAATTCTTGTAATTTTTGATATTCTTAAAAGGGGGCTGAACTATTGAGATTTATTTAAAAATTATGCATGATTATCCCTTTAGCAAAAACTAGTGTAAACTTCATGCAATGTATGGGAATTAATGAAATAACAATATTTATTATTATTATGCTATGCATTATGTAGTGTTACTTTAACTCCAGAAACCAGACCTACTTTTTGCAGAAGTATACGAAATAATAACAGAAGAAAGTGACAAAGTATGTTAAAATAATTGTTTTAGAAATAGATTCGAATTTTTATTTTCAGTCAGTGATTCAGTTTGACAGTTTGGAAATTCTCAGTGCTTGTGACTTTAAATTAATAATAATAATAATAATAAAGTTGACAATGAAAGTTGAGGGTGTTATTGACACCCATAAAAAAATACATTGCATATACAAACAGAGCATTTATTATTAAACAAGCATTTACAGTTGCAGACATCCGGTTTTCAGCTCGCCCTAGACTTAACGAAGCTACAATATCGGGTGATAAACGGGCAATAAGATAAAAAAAACAGAAAAAAAATTCTTATTATTAGTGTCACAATTAAGTAGTTTAGGGAAAATTGGTTCTTTTATATTATCATCACCTGACTTCCATGGCATTCTGCATTAAAAGAGAATTCTTTTTCTAAATGACTTCAGAGATAAACACTTTTCATAAATACATTAAAATCGGGTTAAAAAGAAAAAACTAACAAAAGTTGTATGAAAAAAAAACAAGATAAAAAAGAACAAATAATACACGTCAACACTCGCATTTGAACCCAACAAAACTTGTATTTTAAAGCCTATAAAAAATATGGTAAAAATGAAGCGACTAAAAATATATATTAGACTTCAGAAATCACATAAAAAAAAAAAACAAACAAACAGGATTCTTACAAAGACGTAGGTAAGGAAATTTATTTGAATTATAGGAATGAGTCAATATAAAGACTTTTTATTTTTCTACTATTTTCTTATGGTTATTTTTTGGCCGTTCTTAGTGCTGGTAGTATCAGCAAGTATTCAATTTGTTTCTGAATACTTTTGTCCTGTGACCTACTATTTAACTTTAAATTATCAATTACTTATACAAATATGTTTTGAATACTCATATTTAAAGTGTATTTCAAATCTTTTCTCTATGGACGCTTCAAGCCTTTAAACCGTTGATGTAATGTAACTTAAATTTACCATCGCGCTATGTTTATTATGAAACTATGCTTTTGCATCATTTGCTCTGTAACTCTTACGTAGAAAACGTTTGCAATCAATGGGCATTGAAAATTGGTAATTGGCTTGTTGTCATTAAAACCCACGCATTTCTTAACAATGCTCCGTACAAGGCAATTAGTGTCAAGCCGATAGAAACCATATAGGAGGTTCAAATTAGCGCGACCCCCCACGATGATTATCGCTAATAACTACACTTAATTAACCGAGACACGACCAGATGAGCTATGTACGTAAGCTCGGCAATCTTTAACTTGCACGCTCGAGCTAAGTCGTAAAAATTCTGAAATATCCCTCGCTTGAGCAACTTCGTCAACGTAATGAAGTTTATGTGGCCACTTCTCGAGGTAACAGGTAATTAAATTGAGGTATGAAGAATTTAAAAATTGCCCTTGCCTTACGAGTGAGCATGTGTGCTCAGCCAGCGGCTTCTACAGGATATGTCGCAATTGGGAACCTCTGGGAACACGCTTCTATTAAGCGTGTTCCCAGAGGTTACGTTGGTATTCATCAATGGCGTCAGAGAGCAGCTCCAGCGTATGCGCCGAAATTTGCATACTCGGGAGGTTTTGGAACGGTAATGAGAAATTCTGTTAGGCGAAGTTCGCGGAAAATATTCAAAAGTTCCGGGAAGGAGTCCGTCCGAAATATAAAGAAGACGGGGCGGAATAAATTACGAATAGTTTCAAACAATAAAAGGGATCTCAAAACGTACACTCGCACGTACGAAAAGATAAGAGGGATCGTCCGCCTTGTGACAAGGACGGAAAGGGCACCGGGAGGTAGACGGAGGGAAGAACCATGAATTATGAAATTCCACAAAGAGCTCCCGGTCACAATAGAGATTTTATACTTTGAAGGAAACCCGGGGATTTCAGAAATCCGGTTACTTTTCACGTCCAATAACCGGGAAAATGGGAGAAAGAAAGTTTTACTTTTTACCGCCAGAACGTCTCGAAGCTTGTCTGGTGATATATACCGACGCATCTGTCGTAGTTTAGATCTTCAATGCGTTCGACAAATGCAATGTGATTTCGTCGAATGGGAATCACGACAGTACTATAGACCATAGTAAATACCTATAACAATCGACCAAAATTACTGATTGGAAAACAGAATGAATTTTTACGCTTTCAATACGTTGAAAAACTACACTGAAGGCAACTTTTTATTTGTTGATATTTGATGATTCTGAAAGCCACATGCTTGGTTCTTTATGATGGTGCTATTAAACAAATTCTTTCATTTCGCAGTTATATGCGCAGATGATGCAACGATGGAGTCATTCGTAAAAATATCCTTTCATGACATAATACACAGTGAAATACTAATTAAATCGTAAAATTTTAGTTATTTATTTTTTTATCTACTGGCATGTTGTAGAAATATTACAAAATGTTGTGGCGTACTCTCAGTATCTCAACAATTTCGAAGGTAGCTATAGGAAATATACAGTATCTAGAATAACTTAACGACATACCTGCATTAAATGCTTCTTTTATCATGTTTTCGCATAATGGATTTTACACAATGTATGAAATAAATTCTAAACCAAAGGCTAGGGAGGGAATATAGTATTCCTTTGTTAGTTTGAACTAGTAAAATTTGAATTATTCAGTTGCATATATTCCATTTTTTTCTGGATTGGATGTACAGGATGACACTTTGAAAATTATCAGTTCAAATAACTCGAAAACACAAAGGTATCAAAACACGCTTATAATTGTCACACTGTGAGTCACCCCCTGTGCCCCACAATCGATTTTTTTGAGCAGCTTGCGATTTAAATACATATTCATGTTGTAATTAATAAAACACAAAGAATTATGAAGACTGTTATGACGTTTTGATTAATTGTAAACTGAATTTACAAATTAAAGAAAGCTTACTCAGCACTTTAACATGAATGATAAATGTGGTACCATCGTAAAGGTACCTATGGAACACGTATAGTAATAATGAATGACTGTATTCTACTTTTTAATTTAGCTGTTGTAATGTGTAGGTAATTAATTTGTCGATAAAAAAATTGATCCATTGCTAACACACTGTTATGTACCCAAATGCCTAATATTGTTTTCATGGGATATCCAGGAACTGATTAAAAATGACGAATAAGAAGTTTGGTGAAACATAATTTGTAACATTAATTGGTGCATATTGAACATATCATTTAAAGAACTAATTATAACTTTTTTGAAAACAATTTTACAGCAAGAAAAAATAATTATAAAAATGGACAAAGTGCAATTTGTTTATAGTGGTGTTGATTAACAGTGTTAGGCAGCTAATTAATTTCTAGCGTAGCTTTCTAAATACGTATCTGCTAAAATACAATAGTGTAGTGAAAAGTGCAAACTTTTTACAAGTGACAATATCGTTGATAACTGAAATTCCAAACTGCTTTTTCAAGTTTATACGGTCCACATCATTTAAAGAGGGTCACTTGCTCGCTGGGACTCTTGCTACCGTTTTCTATAAGACATGAAAACGTGGGAAAGTCCTAAACAATGATCACGTGTCCGATATACTGCCACGGGGAGCAGAGAGATCCTTTTCAACCATAAATTTTCGTCCAACTACGTTAACCGAGAGCCGATCATCTATCAAAGATCTCCGGCGTACCGCTCTATCGCCCTGACTCACTTACCTTGTAGCTAGAGCTATCCCAGAACCGAGCGAGGCAAGGGTATAATGTTTTACTAGCCAGATAAGGTAACGAAGAAGAAGGAAGGATGGTCATAATTCGATGGATAACTTATGAACGTTCCATGTCTGCGTACACAATACGCTTCGTTGAATTATTGCTGCTGCGTGAATGGTAATTGTATTATTTTACAATAAAAATGTGTGTCATTGAAATAAAAGGATTAAAATTTAGATTAGTAGTGACGTTAATGAATGTAGGATGCGTTAATGACATGAATAATAATATGAATATGAATATTAAGCATTGAAATGCTTTTGATCACAAATTTCATATCAAGTTGGCTTGAGAAGGAGCCAAGCGCGTATATTTCTAATCAAAATATGTAAGTTGTTGGTATCAAATGTTGGCACACATAGTGTGGAGTATATATACATTTTATATTTAAACTCAACAGCGAATAATTCACGTTACAGAGTATTTGAAGGTATTTGTTTCGAGTTTGGCGAAATTTTTTAGTTTATTACAAACATTATAATATCTTTAATAATAAATAATACCCACTATATAGTACAAGTAGGTATACAATATAATGTATTATTAAATACATTATTATTTGCTTTCCGTCCACCAATTTTCGTTGCTTTTAAATGTTGTTCTCCTCATCTCTCTCTTTCTCGAACATTTTCTTCTACACCTGTTTGCTTTCATTCCTTTTCATTTTAGTTTTATATTTTTTCTTCTAAATATTCTTCCAAATAAACGTCTAATTTTCTTTTTAATTGTTTCCTTTTTGTTTTTGGAATACTCTGTCTTCATTTTTTATAATTAGTGTCTTTTGTACAAACACTGTATTCAATACTTCAAAGTATTCCCATTCTATTGAACCTTGCTGTAATAATATATACCACAAATAATAATAGAAAAACATTAAAACAACAAATATAAAAACAGAGGTGTGAAGTTACTCGAATTACCAATTCACTAACATCAACAGAAGTAAATTAACTACAAAACGTTTTGTAATTTACGTCAAACTTGTTACGTAAATTGCTAAATTATGAAAGTAACTGTAGTGTAGTGCAGATATTATCGATGCACGATTCAACTAATCTCTGGATATAGATGTAATTGATAGATAAAATATAAAATGAATGGAGTAACATTGGGCGAATGAGAAACGAACTATAGAAATTTTTTTCTATAATCAGTTTTGATAACAGTTTTGAAATGTTAGAGGACATAGAATGGAGACTAAAGGAGAAGCCTTCAAAAAAGGCTGCTCCTTTAGTCTCCAAAATCATTACATAATTGCTTTGAAGAATTGAATACAAAGAAAACGAAGAAGTGGAAATGAACTGTATATAGTATTTTCTTTCAATGTTTATTTTTTATGGATCGAAATTGTTTATTGTATGTTTCTATTTGAATTTTTTTTGTACTTTTCATACTCTGTCTGGTTCAGAATGTTATTAATGTGTTCGTTACTGCTTTGTATTTCATTGTTGAGTTTATTGATGTTTTTTTATTGTAGTAGATATCATTATATTTGTTATACCTGTTAAAATACTACCTATTAGAGACTTTTTGCACAGGTATAACATATATAATGATATCTACTACAATAAAAAACACCAATAAACTCAACAATGAAATACAAAGCAGTAAAGAACACATTAATAACATACTGAACCAGACAGAGTATGAAAAGTACAAAAAAAATCAAATAGAAACATACAATTTCGATCCATAAAAAATAAACATTGGAAGAAAATTAAAAACTTGAAAAAACAAGAACATCAATATAAAGTTAACAAAAATAGAATAGTTAATTACACAGACATTCTAGCACCAAATAATGTAATGTATTGCTTAAGTTTAGGACCAAAATTTTCTCACAACGAATAACATTAAAGACATTTTCTACACAATAAAAAATATTGAAAATAATATAATTACCAAAACACAAGAAACAAAACAAAACATAAGAAACACTATTGTAAAAAACTTCAAAAATATATTTTATCATAAACAAAACTGCACGAAAAGAACAGAACGAAATTTTATACCAAAATCAAAAAAGAAACGTAAGACCTTATTAAAAACAATCCAAACATAACAATAACCAATGCGGATAAAGGACAAAAACAGTTATACCCAATAAAGAAGATTATATCACAAAAGCTACAGAACATTTAAATGATCAAAATACTTACAAAAGAATATTAAGAAATCCTACTACAAGAATAGAAAAAGACTGCAACCAAATAGTCGAAAAATGGTATAATAAACAAAAAATTTGTGAAAAAAAAACAAATTAATTTCAAAACATTCTAAACCCCCAAGAATTTACTATTTACCAAAAATTCATAAAGTAAGTAATTCATAAAGTAATTCAGACCAATAGTAACCTCAATAGAAGCACCTACGTATAAAGTATCCAAATTTTTGTAGGAAATAGTAGCAAAAAGTATCAATAAGAGAACATATTCATAAAAAAATATTTTGAATTCATTGATAAAATTTAAAAAATCAGTAACAATCATAAATTACTATCACTAGACATTGCAGCACTTTATACCAACACGTCCACGAAACTAATAGAAAGTGCAATTAATAACCACTGGACAAAAATAAAAAATAATACGTATTTAAATTTAGAAGAATTCTTAGAAGCGGTAAAGATTTGCGCAGAATCCACTTATTTCAAATATGAAAACGTATTCTATAAACAAATTTACGGAGCAACTATAGCATACTTTACTATGGAATATATGGAAGATATATGCCTAAATAAACTAAAAGAAAACCCTACATTTTATTTAAGATATGTTGATGATATTATAATGACATATCCAGAAAGCAAAATTGATGAGTTAATAAACACTTTTAATGATTTTGATGTAAGATTCACAAAAAAATGATTAGAATGGATTAAAAAATGGATTCAACACTTTGTGAATTAATTTTAATTCACAAAGTGAAAATAGAAACCGACGAAAAAACAATTCAACTTCTAGACATAATGCTAAGGAAAAACAATGATAATACAATAAAAATTGATTGGTAGCAGAAAAATACTAATAGCTGGAGATATCTACCCTATGATTCTAATCACCCAAAATCACAAAAAGTTAATATTCTAAACAACACAATTAAAAACGCATTTCAGATTTCAAAAAGAATTTCACTCTCAAAACAAAAAATAAAAACAGCATTTTTAGAAAACGCATATCCAAAGAACTTAATAACCAAAGAAATTAATAAAATAACATGAATAAAAATAATAAAACAAAAATTTTAAAAAACTACATAGCATTACCATACACAAATCAAAGCTCCAACACATATAAAAAAATTCTAGAAGAATACAACTTCACACCAGCAATCACTGTACTAAACAACAACAGAAAAACATTCACAAAATTAAAAAGTAAAAGAGAGACAAAGGAAGAAGATGGCGCAGTATATGAAATCAAATGTAAAAACTGCACGACAATTAACGCTAACTGACAGTTAACGCTAACGCTCCAAAATGTTGAAGGTAACAGAAATGGATTTTTGGAAAAGGGCTGATTAGAAACGAAAGAATTTGGAAAATTATGGGCGTCCCCCACAATGTCACCCAAAATCGACCATATTGTATCCTATGACCCCATAGGATCCAATATTTACGGTTAGGATTACGTACAAAAATGGCAAATAATAGTCTGCCGAAGCAAATCGTATTAAGGAAAACGCCAGGAAGAAGAAAAGGGAGATAAACGAGGAGAAGAGGGATAGAAGAAGTGTACGAGGAGATAACAGTAGAGGGGTTAAATGAAGACCAGTGGAATGATAGGAATCGGTGGAGTATCTTCGAGATGGAAATTGGGAAAAATAGGGGGACAGCTTCAATCCACCTGTCTTTACCATAGTTATGGCCAAGCCCCTTAAAAATATCAGGCGCAAAACACAACTTTGTCTTAAAAAACGTAAGCGACAATACGATGATATAGTGCTTATACAGATAGAAGAAATGGAGATGAACACCTTGCAAGAAAAATATATACAGGAGACATCTTCATAAAAGATAAAAATGTTAAGGTAACACCTATGTACAAGTTGCTTGGTCAAGAACAGACGATGATGGAAGGATAGAGTTAGAGATCGCAAATAGAATTAGGATTATGCAGTAAACAATGTCAAACTGTAAAAATTGGGTGTGGATCACTCACACGACTTTTTGTGGCACATACCAACAATTTTCTGTAGTACCCAGTTGTGTTAGAAAATATGGTTTTCGTTCATTAACTATTGAATTTCGCAGCAGTTTATACTAATTCGGCATTACCTGAGTTTGGATAGTTCATAGCTTTGAAAAGCTATATTACTTAATTGTACCATAAACCTTGGTATCAGTGATCCAGAGCTTCGATAGTCTGTTGATTTTTACAATTTTAATTAGAACATCATAATTCAATATTTGTTGAATTATTTCAGAATATTTGTTGTGAGAAAATTGGGTTTTCCATTGACATCAAGATCAAAAAGAAAGATATCTGGTATTAATCAAATAAAACCCTATCAAATTGAAAATGTTTAAACATTCAGCACCATTTGAAAACAGGTGTCCTAGAAAGAGGGTAATAAAAGAAGAGCTGGCAGAGAAGATCGCAGAAGAATCGAAAGGGAAAGAATGACACTCTATATCCGACTCCCCTCGGGGGTGAAGGGTCAGACATTTGAAGAAGAAGAAGAAAAGGCATTTTTTTATTATTAATTCCAAGAAGAAGCGTTTACAATTCTCGCAGACCGCGAATCGTTCCGTTAGAGGTCGCTTCCAGGGAAACTAGAGCGGACGCAATTCCGAGTAACGCAGTAAGTAAACCGTCGGCGGCGCCCGCGGACTGCGAATTCCGGTCCGCGTACGCGAGATGAATGGGAAAGGAGCAGCCGAGCGACCCCCTTCTCCTCTTCCTCCCCCACCAGGTGCCCCGGGGGCAGCCGCGCCGGGCCCCGCGCGCGCGTTAATTATGGAGAACACGTGTGGTAATGAACCGATGTCACACACGCTCGCCCGCAACTACTACACATGTGCCGAGCGTAATTCAATTAAAGATTGCCCGGCCGTGCCCATTCATGCGACCGACGCGGCGCTCGGACCGCCGCGGCCAGCGAAAGCGACGGGAGGAGGGATGCGGGAGACGAGGAAGAAGGTACCCGGCTCCTCGGTTCCGCCGGCTCGCCGAGCGAGAGCCGCCGAAGAGATGGCAGGCGGAGATACCCAAAGAGGGGAATCGGTAATAATAGGCCAGGCGGGAGGTCCGAGAGGCTTACAAACGCCAGCTGCCCGGCAGCCACAACTCTTGCTTCACCGACGCAGTCACGGTCCTCGTGCTCGGGTTTCTTTTCTCCGGGGTCCTGCGGTGCCACACACGACGATCGGAGACGGAACGCTCTTTTCTTATTGTTAGTTGACTTTCTAGAGAAGGCACAGCCAAAAAAAAGGATCACGGGCTGTCCGCAATTGGACTTAGAGATTGCTTCACGAGCTATTTTTTTGCATAATGTCAGGCAAGCAAACGTGTACTTGCTCTTGACAGTAAAAGTTTGTACACGTTAACACATTCAGTGCCATGTAGCACTTTTATACAGTTTAAAAGAAACAGGAAAACATCTGCAGACGAAGGAACAGGAATTATTTTATTACGTTAAATTATGTTGGCACCATAGTTCACATATCGGTCATATTTGGGCAGTCCCCTAAGAGGGTTTTTAGATTTTAGGACCTCCAGAATGGAAGGAAATCAGAAAAGATCATATAGATCTTTATTCAGAAAAGATCATATCTTTTCTAGAAAGTTTATTTAGATTTTGAAATTAAAACCGAGAATACCAAGAAGATAAATTGTTCCTCAAACAATGCCCGCTCTGTCGATTGTATATACAGGTCGCTTTTATGTATGGAAACGGTCGATTATATTCTAAACTAAGATAGCTGGAAAAAAAAGTTAAATACAAAATATTTAGGGTTTTTAAAATGTATTGAAGTAAAAAACAATATTTTGTACAGGATGTGTCAAAAAAGTATGGCAGCAAACAGTTACCTTTTTTAAATAGAACATCCGGTATATTACTCGATATTTCAATTCCTTTCAAAATGTTATTAATAATTTGTATAAAACACCATATACCTAAAT
>JAWQRJ010004651.1:0-10855 GCA_033557515.1 Diorygopyx duplodentatus
CTTATGAGGTGGGAAGCAAGTGTTAACCGCGGAGGTACTAACAAGGATAAAGGCACATACATTACGGAGTATGTTCTTGCAAGATTTAAAGATGCGCTGAATGGTGGATATATTATCGACGACATCGCAGATGGGCGCTGCTAGCAAAAGATGAAATTGACTATCCTTCATTTAAGGCAAGCCATTGGTGGGTATGGCATTTCAAAAAAGTACATAGAATTGTTTCTTATATTGCTCGGCACAAAAGCATTACAATTGACACTGGAATCGCAATAGCGCTGTTTCGTAAATGGCGCCAAAATTCAAATATTTAAATTGTACGTTGATTGAATTGGAACAAATATCATTGGAAATATCGGCAATGTAATAATGTCAATAAAGTTATTCTTGTTCAACAACTTGCCTGTAAATAATAATAAAATGGTTACAGAAACTTGTGTATACATATTTATACCATTACAAGTTGCAAGTTGTTTATAAGTATGACTGTGTTCTATATGTGTAAAAATAAAAATTTGGATATTAACAGTGTGTTGTATGTGGAGGTAATATGCAAGAATAAAATAAATCGATATAATTATGTAAATATTATAATGAAATAAATCATGTATGTATAACAATGACAAATTAATATTTATACCTTAGCAAACGTATTAATTATAATTAGCATCTATATGCTTTTCCTTTTCTTCTCGTCGTGTTGTCCTGTTTACTGGCAGTTCTTCAACATCAGATCCAATCAAAGCACGTGTGGCTAAAAATTTAAAAAAATACTTTGTTACTACACATTTTCTGTCCTTTACATATTCTGCCCCTGCATCTTCAATCATCAACTTCTGCGTAATGTAGGGAGATAGAACCACATTGTGGGCAGTGAAAGAGAGAAATAAAAATGAAATTTGTGACTGTTTCATCTGATTTTATAGTAGCAAATGATTTGAAAGGTTTTTTAATTTGTATTTTACATCCGCATTTAAATTACATAAAAATAATATTACCTTCTTCGTGTTGTTCACTATATGTATATAGAACTTGTCGCTACTTTTTCCTGGACATCTATTTCTACAAAATAGGTAGGATAAATTTTAATAAAAAAAGTGTGTGTTATCATGCACAGGTGATATGTTCCCTCATAACAAGAAAAATAATTGTCATTTACATATTTATAGACCTGAAATTGAAAATTCAAAAACGTTTCATCTTGTTGATTGGATTTTCAAAATTACATAAATTTTAATTTGGTCATATATGGTAAATGTAAGGATGGAATATTAGAAATTCAAATTTGTTCGATTATGATCTTTTGTTTGTTCTTTACTTAAGTTGTTGGTGTTGTTGCAAACTTTCCTACCATCAAATCATAAACTAATAGCACCCCACACTACAATCTGCCGAACAAACGGGCGCTAATTTATTCCAATGAATAACGCTGTGACACTAAAAATCTCCGTCATTAAAAAAACTGAGTTACGGGTTCGCTCTCGGACGTACTATGCGTTACGTATACCTACGCTGCGTCGCTTCAGTGGCCGAACCGCTCTGATTTATTAAGAAGCCGTAGGTATCGTCTTAATTAAAAAGAAAAACGGTTTAATGCTATCTGCGCGGATGTGATTTGTGCGCGGCTATCCGTAATCGCCGTACAGCGCAAATCTTCGTAATTTACGTGCGGTTGCCACTTGTGATACTGCGATATAGGTACCTACGCTACGATACGGACGTCAGATTTCTGGATCATCGAGAATAGTCATTGCGTTGTGCATGTATTCGAATGTAGTTTCGTTGTTGACCACAGGCTGGTTACATCAAATATTACATAACGTTTAACCCAATAAGGTATAAGGACGGTTTTTCATATTTCAGACCTAGATATTCTTCATACCTAAACGACATAAATTGCATTTCGACGATCATTAATTTTTGTATAATTTTATAGATGTTTGTGCTCTCTCTAGTCTAAATACTGATAGTTGCTGTAATATTAAGTGGAAAATATATTACATCTGGATATTCCTCATGATTAAAATAAATAAATTTCATTTGACAAGAGGAAATTGTGGTAAAACACAAAGAATTTAGAACTGGAACAAAGACAGAAATTATATGCCAGTCATCCATAGATTATAGTAAACACGAAATACTCACCAGAACTAGTTTCTTAAATGCTAGTTTATAATTCAATTTTGCATTTGAATAGTTTAAATGTATTACCTTTAAGGGATGGGGATTATTTTTGGGACACAATGTATATCTTAATCCAGTCTAGTAAAAATTGATCTTCAATGTCTTAGCTTACGGCTTATATGACAATATGCTTCGCAACTATTCAGTCATTGTCAACACCAACCTTCAGCGACGTACCTTCATAAAAACTTGAACTTTTCTTACGTAATATGGCGTAGGTAGCGTGGATATAACACAACATAGTAGTGTGTAGTGGGTATATATTTACGGTGGTCCGAGAAACCGTTGAACCCTGCAAGGTCCCAGGTTGTCCGACCCCGTCCGCAAAGGTAAAACGAAAGGTGTAGCGGCGGTATCATCGTCGGCCGGCCAGGTCGGTCGGCATGCAAGAAGGACAAGAAGACGAAACGCAACGCATTCCCGGGTAGGTACCTCGTAAATATCCCGGCCGGCATTCTTCATATTTCCTCTTGGTAAAATACAAATGCTCGCATTCCGTATTCTGCATATCTGTCTCGTGGCCCCACGCTGCTCTCGCCGAGTAGCCTTTTATTGTAATTAAATGGCGGCAGCGACGCTCGTTGAAATATTAGTTCAACGGCGCGCCGGAACCTGAATTATCCGGCCGCGGCCACGTCCCGAATCGGTCGCTATTTATCGCGACTCACTTGTTAATGTTAGTTACGAGTTTGGTCCTTTCGCGAATCTTGTTAACTGGACGTATATTTTAATTATAAATGCGGACGTCGCGACAGGCAGTTGTTAGCGACGGACGTGCGCCGAAAATATGGACCGTGAAACTGGCGATTTCATAAATTCATAAGTGCAGTTATCTCGCCACGTTTCCTTCGCGTTGCTTTCGAATGAACTTGATTTAACAAGTAAATACAATGGAGTATCGCTTTGCGTTATATATTTGTTTGGCATTAACTTTGGATTTCACCGCTACGTTGCCAGTTCGACAAGAGAACTGGCCATTTTTTTTTCTTTTTGTTTCCAAGAAATTGTAAATTGTAACACAGAGGGAAATTCGTGATACCCAGAACTTGAAAAATAGCATTACCAGAGATGCAATTAAATTGTTTCCAGTTTCATAGTTTCACTACATCATCAGCTGACTTAACCAAAAAACTTAACCAAAGCTTAAATTAAAAATCAAATTAAAAACTTAGAGTCATAAATTGTTCATAAAACAACATCATAAATGGGCATCATTAAACTTTTCACAAAAACACGTTGAAATGTGGTAAAATACAAATACACCAATGAGATAAAAGATATTTAAACTACGCAAAACGGATCAAAGGCAAGTTTTGTATTGAACCAGTTCAACAAATAATTTAAAATCAAAGCACGGTGAAAACACAAAAACTATTTCTCTGCTATTAGAATAAGAAAACCGCATTGAGCATGTATTGCTGAAGTATTTTCACAAACCCCGAATTTGCTGCTGATGCGATTCGCCATTTCTTCGAGAAAATCAGATTGCATATCTTGGGGAATAACGTCAACGAGGAACTGGGACGTTCGCATAAATTCTGCAAAATATAAATAAATAATTAGGAAACGATTACAGTTTAAATTCTACAATTTTCAAAATAACATTTTATACTATATCTAAAGTAAGTATTGTTTACGTTAGTGGGTAAATCCTTAATTATGCATTTACGAATGTTTAGTAAGTCATAAAAGAAACCAGCGAAATGCCCTTGTGTTTACATACCTCTTAAATTATTAAAGCTTGGGTAGATATAATCTTCAACGAAACTATGGCATTCTACCTTCTTGAAACACAATTCGATAACAGACGTGAAGACAGGATTTTTTGTTGGAATTAACCAGAAAGCTTTGCCGCCAGGTTTCATCATCTTATACAGATTTTCAATCCATTTTCTGAAAACATTATAAATATTACCCCGTGCACGGTGTTGCTTTGGATAATTTGAATAACTTACAGATCGCTCACCAAATGGAAACACAAAAAAGAGAACACATGGTCGAAACACTCTTTATATCTTTCCTCCATTTCACCGCACGCGATATCAAGTTGTTGAAAGTCGATGTCTATATGGTTGTAGAGCTTCTTTGCGACGGAAATCATGTTTTTATTCAAATCCACCCCGGTCAAATGAAAATTACTCGTGTTTAACGTGATTAGAGGTTTCAAAATTTCTACTGTCGTCATCAATCACCGCAGCCAATATCCACTATGTTGATTGGCCCACCAATCCATCTGATTAAATGTTGGATAATTCTGTATAATTCTACGTCGATCCAACAACTTAACTTAATTTTAACATCTTAATTTTTCACTTTTGTAGGAATGATGTACACTACTAACACAAGAGACGACGAGTACTCTATGAATCGGTCCTACGGAACTAGCTTATAGAATACAGCTTATATAATGCCGGAACTATAGCTTATATAACGTTCAGCAATAAACAGGTTTTAATAATATACCTGATATACCTGTTTATTGTTCACAGGGAGAGTGCTCTTTAGTAAGTACTTTTTTTAAATTATTCTGTAATTGGGTTTACATACCCAATTAGAGAATAATTTTAAAAATGATCGAAAAAGGTTGCATTTCCAAAAAGGCAGGTAAAACCTTCCATGAAAAAGTAATTATTGCATAAATCAGGTAAGAAAGGTACATTTTTCATACTTAATATATTTGTTTATGTATTTACCTGGTTCGTCAACTGAGGGTACTCCAAATATTCACTAGGTGTCACCACATACTTTAAATTTCACGAGTGACAAGTTTTGTTATTATGGGCTCTGTTGATAGTAAGCGGCATTGCCAAACCTATATAATAAAGGAGCAAAAAGCGAGCCATTTTGTCAATATCAATAACATAATCACGTTTTGTGCGATTTATGATGTTTTCTTATAAATATTCCTATTATATTGAGTGTAGTCTACGAAAGAACTATTGGAGTTAAGGAATTTCATTCTCCTGTTAATAATAGTCACGTACGCGACTAGTGGATTAAAAGTTAACATTCTCATGGTCATTTTATTAGGAATGTTGAATTTTTACTTGATCCATTTAATATGCATGCAATGCTGCATTTTCTCTCCAGACCGTTTAACGTCTTTCTCAATTTATTTCCCAATTTAATTAATTATAAAGTACCTAAAATTCAATATATTATTAATCATTATTTCAGTAAATGTTGGCTAAGAATAATATAATAATATGGTGATAAATAAATAATTAGTTGTATTGTTTTTTTGTCCGCTTTAGTCAGGTATACTGAGGAGAAGACGTGTAATATTTATACTACTCTGATGATATTTTGACTATACATAGTCAGAGTAGTATAAATAAATAATTAGCCATAATACCAAGAGGTATAATTACAAAAAAATATTAAATGGTCTGGTGGGAAAATGCACCTGCGGTATAAAATGGGTTAATCGGTCGATCGACCCCTTTAAATACTTTCAAGATCTTTGAGGTGAGAATAGTTGCGACAAAGAAATTATACGATGTTGTGAATTATATATAAAAATGATGAATTCAATAGTTTTATTTTAATGGAATAACTACAGGCCTGTATTAAATAACTTTAGTTATTCATAAAAAAGTTATTTTGCAAGTTCTTGAGACTTAAGACCAATTATTATAGACTTGTCTCGTCAAGCTCCATAAAAATTCAATCAAATTCAAATTCTTTCCCAATAGCACCTTTAAAATGGAACATTTTAATGAACATTAAATAATATCGTTTTTAAAACAAAAATTGTTTTTAAATTTTGTTATTATTAAAAGCTTAATAAAGAGTTTAAAGTGTTTCGCTTTAAAAATACATGTTTCGATTATTAAATATCATTTTGCATCTATGAATTTTATGGTTTTACTTTAATAGAATAACTGCAGAGCTGTATTAAATAACATTGATTGTTCACAAAAGAGCTATTTTACAAATTAAAAAAAAAATACGTTAAGAGACGTCAAAATATATCAAAATGCAAAAAAAAACGCGAGGAGAAGGTCTCAGCCTGGTCCATATCATAATTATCTATTAACAGTTTTAACTTGGCTATTACAGAACCATCTTCCAATATTGGCAAAAAAAAATCCTTGTATATTAACCGTTACATTGTTTAAGATAAAAACATGAACTTGATTAAGGATTCACTCACTAACGTAAACAATACTTACTTTAGATATACTACAAAATGTTATTTTGAAAATTGTAGAATTTAAACTATAATCGTTTCCTAATTATTTATTTATATTTTGCAGAATTTATGCGGACGTTCCAGTTCCTCGTTGACGTTATTCCCGAAGATATGCAGTCTGATTTTCTCGAAGAAATGGAGAATCGCTTCAGCAGCAAATCCAGGGTTTGTAAAAATACTTTAGCAATACACGTTCAATGCGGTTCTCTTATTGTTGTGTTTTCACCGTTCTTTGATTTTAAATTATTGATGTATTACTTAGTGTCGTTGTATATTTTTTATTATTAGTTTTTGGTGGAAAATATAAGTATGCAAACGTTGTGTTCGTTTCTATACCAACTATTCTTTGCAATAATATTTACTTTTTCCTAGAAGGTATTACCTTTGTTTTTCTATTACCTAGTTGGAAACCCGGACGCCCTATTTCTTTAGTTCATATATTTGGCGGTTAAATGGTAGAAACGTATGTTGTGGTTGAAACGTATATGTGCCCCCTTGTCATATGTATCTTTGACTGTAAGTATTTGCCATATTAAACCAGGAAACTTGCTGACGTGCAATTTGGCTACTCTGATTCTAAAAATTTAAGGAAAATTGTAACGTTGAAAAGTACTTACATTACATCGCATCCGAAATAAGCGCGGTTAGAATAGGTTATGGGGATCGATTTTAAATAGACACAACATAACAAAATATTTATTTATGTAATACATACGGGTATTATTTTAATATGTAAAAATAATTTGTTATCACATTTTGTTTATTACACTTTATAAAAAAACTTACTTCAGAAGGGTTTACAATTATAAGCTGAAAACATCAAATTCAGGAGTTAAGTAGTGACGTTCAGACTGAATTTGTGATGATGTTTTGACCGAACAACGAGATTTATTTTTTAACACTGTAAAAATGTTACAATACTTTATTTAGTGTTTCACAAATTTACTGGCGTGTGTATGATGATAACTATATATATATATATATATATATATATAGTTATTATAACTATATATATATATAGAGCGGTATTCGAAGTCTGGGATAGCTCAGTTGGTAAGAGCAGGCAACCGGTGATTGGAAGGTCGCGGGTTCGAACCCCGCTCCGGGACACTATATATATATAACATGTTGTTGGAAATTTTTCAAAGAAAAAAGACGCACTAGCACGGGACTCTAGACCGGTCTTTCGTTTGCCTTTGTCTAGCTTCTTGAAATTATTTGACCAAATAATTTCAAGGCAAAAACAAAGACGATTTGACGCAATTTATCTATATGTTACGGCTAAAGCAAGAATGAAGGCAAACCTAGGTTTGCCTTCATTCAAAGTGGGGATTACCAAGACTTTTCGGCTAAAGCCCGAAAAGTTCCCAACGCTTCCACCTTTAACCGGCTATAACTGGGTCTAACCAATCCTAGTCGGTTAATGCCCGAAGTTAAGTTATATATGTTTATAAAGCAAGATATTATAAGGTAATAAATAAATAAATCAGAGGTATTTTTAATTTAGAGTTACATAAAATATTTGCAGCTTTGCAAAGACATTTTTTGGTTCCGCATTTTGTTTTACAATGGTATTTTTCAAATCCTTGACCACCAGAAGTTGATTGTAGATTTGCGAGTTGCCGCAAGGACTTGTTTTCAGCTGAAATATCCCTAATATTTACAAATTTTGATTCACATATGGCAAATTGATTTGTTGAAAACATTTCAGCAATAGTTCCTTCCTCATTACCCAACTTATACAATCCATTCTCAGCACATTCAAGAACTGTTAAAATAATATTTCTAAAATCACCCTACCTCTATCCACGTCAGGAATTTTAACTCTAATGTTGTCAGCAACATTGCACGGTGGGTACTTAATATTGGACAAAGATTTCATTTTTTTAACCTGTTCTGCTAAGTTTTCCTTCGCTTCGATTTTATTATTAATGTTGTAATCTTTTTTTGGCACAAATCACATAACCCATTTCTGTTTTTGGGCATTTCACACTCAGCACTAGATATCACCCCTTCTTCAATTTGAGTTTTGTCGATGTTCTGTTCTTCCTGATTATTAATTAGCCCCTCCAAGTGCTCTTCGTTAAGAACATCATCAATTATTTCGGACAGGAGATGAGATGAGTTCAAACCTACTTTCACATCACGTGCGAACATGGTTTTATACGGTGAGCGCTTTATACCGTCCTGATAGGCTCTGTTATTCGTCAACTGAACAAATTTAGAGTCCTTTAGACCATTTTTCACAATTTTCGTCCTTCATCCAGGTCACGAGCATATTCTGAACATTCTGGTTTGCCCTTTCCACGCTACCTTGGCTCTGACTATGACGTGGTTTCCCATGTATTATTTTTAAGGCTGTCCACATAAACCTTAAATTTTCAACCACTTTATTGGCAAATTCCCACGCATTATCGGACTGCAAAATGGGCGGTGCTCCGAATATGCAAAAAATGTCCAACAACACTTTAGCAACTTCTTCAGCAGTTTTACTATTCAATGGTCTAAGTTGCACACACTTCGTCAGATGCACTTGGTATACAAGAATGAATTTATAATTGCCATCAAATCAACTTTGCAACGACTATTCATTTCATTTGGTAAAATCCGTTTGACGACAATGCCCTTTTTGTCCGATTTTAATTTCATTTGACACGACTTGCATAATCGAAGGTATATCATTATAGCTTCCTGAGTGATATTTTTGTATATTTTTTTGGGCATCGTTCACCATTCTGTTCCTACCACCATGTCCAATGGACACATGTATTTCAATACTAACCAACCAATAATAAATAACCAATAATACTAACCAACTGCGCAGCTAACACGATCTGGATTTGCTCACGAACTCGGGTTAGACTCGGTTTTAGCTGGCTAAAAGTGGCAGCGTTCGATACTCTTCGGGCTTTAACCGACTAGGATTGGTTATTTATTTAGTAATCTCAAGGAGGAACTACCATGTAGAAACCAAAAATGGATAGGGGAACAACATTACAGCAAAAACAATTGTCCCAGACCAAGCGACTGAGATAGAGAAACAGAAATCCAATTCCCACATCCTATTTTACATCTTTTGGTAGTTTCAAGTACCGACTTAATTCTTTAGTAAAAATTCCAGAGAAGTAGTTTAATGTCCTCTATTTTTTATGTGTTGTTTAATCGCTTGATTAATTGTCAAATTAATCAAACAACTACATTTGAAGTGATGGCGTATTTTATTTATAAAGATTTGCAACCGTTATGTAAGCAAGCATAGAATAACTTTAGTGCCTTAGAATAACATAGTCCTTTACAGCATTAGTTATTTCTTCATAGTTCCCTGAAGAAGCTGGAAACAGCAACGCAAGCATTGCATTGCATGTTTTACCAAACAAAAACTTATATATAGCTTGTTGGTAATATCCATTTTAATCAGTATAATAATATAAGTAAGGTCTTAATTATTGCGGCTAAATGTTAATTAAACCACTGCTGTTGTTACGTATTTCATCACATTCTGGATGTCCGTCAACTATTGAAAGAAAATGCACAAGAAGGCACAAAACGATCCAGCCCGTGGAGAAATAAAGGACAGCGGTATGGAGTCGATGTTTAGGCCCAACCACAAGGAGAATTTTCGTTCACTGAAGATTGTATGTATAGATGAGAAGTGCGGTTTTTGCCGCTGCACCTAGACCCCATTGGATCCCCTTCCCCAAGGTCTGATTAATTGATCCTGAGCTCTTGTGTTGTTTCTCTCAGTTTTCTTTTGATTGGACGCGTATACAAATATAAGATTTTAATGTCGCAATCCAACCGCTAAAAATTCATCGCTAAAAAGAGTTTAATCGTCGCACGTTGAGGAACAGAAGGCGAGTAGCGCGCCTCATCTGTAAAGTGTGGCTCGGGCCTTTGTCGGTAATACAGAGTACATAAAGGGATAATCGCGTATACGTTCAACGGAATTCCGAGATACAGAGTGAGCAACAATAACTGTCACGTGCCGCTCTACTCGATTTGCGCGTGGTGTGCCGAACAAAATCGCAGTGGCGTACGAAACGCACTACAAACGACACGCTTTCAAAAATTAGGCGGGAAATTTAAATTTAGTTGCCAGAAAAGGAAAAAATATTGTTCCATACTTCTTGCGCGCACTCTATGGCAATTCCTTTCACTACTAAGAGAGAGAAGTTGCCTATACTACAGTAAAATACCTATTATTTTAAAATTGCGTTTTCTTTAAGATTTTTGTTAATAAAGTAAATAAAATATTGTTGATATAACGGCGAATAATTTTAATAATCATTTAGTACACAATTACTTTATTTATTATGTAAAAAATACATTAGTACACAGAAATTACATTGAATAAGTTTAAGTTAACGCTTTCAAGATCGATGTTTCAATCGTACCAAGTTTGATAAGACTATCTTTTGCATATTTATACTGTCAATTTCAATCGGATTAAGAGTGTCGCTGTAAATCTACTCATTA
>JAWQRJ010004652.1:0-10855 GCA_033557515.1 Diorygopyx duplodentatus
CGAGCGATCATTTGACAGTCCATTCATTTGTTGTAAATTGGGTTGCCTACAAATTAGTTATCAATCTTGACGTTTATGTAACTTAGGTTCATTGATTTCATATTCAGGATGAAAAATTAATGCAGGTATCATTTGGAAATCGAGTTATCAAGATATTTCGCATATTTAGTTTTTGACAACGTTGACAAGTCCTTACTGTGTTCTAAACTGACAACTAATAATCACTTCAATGTTGAATAATAACAATAATAATAATACAAATAATAAGTAGAACATGCAGGACATTTAACGAGAACATCCGAATTTGCCGCCGCTAGAACAAAATTCAGAAGGTTGCAATCCAATTCAAGTCATGGGAAAACACCAGGTGCAATACGAGATTTTTAATCGTCAAAATCTTCACTTTTGGGCAGACCAACCTCCTCATGTGACGCGCGATCGCAACCTTCAAAATAAATTTAGTTTCAATGTAAAATTTGGACTAAGGACTTGTGAAATATCTTGATAACTCGATTTCTAAATGATACATGCATTAATTTTTCACCCTAAATATGAAATCAAGCAACCTAAGTTACACAAATGTCAAAATTGATAACTAATTGGTAGGCAACCCAATTTACAACAAATGAATGTATTGTCAAAGGATCGCTTTTGCAGCAAGAACTCGTAAAACCTTAAATAATCGGAAAAGGATGCATATTAGGTATAGGGAAACCTAATACCGTTTAACGAGAATTTTAATTCTACATTCGATAAGATACAAATAATTGGTAGGAGCTAGCTCGGGGAATAAAAACACGAAAAATACATTGTTTTCCACCCCTGCCATCGTGTGGTGAAATGTTTTTACATCGGTCTGTTAGTTTTCTAACAGACCGAGCTAGTTGCGTTCGACCAGCAAACGACGGCTCCCTATATCCACAACCTAGCTATAATTAGCAAAAACTCATTTTACATCTTTAACGGAGCTCTCAGTGTTCGTATGAGTTTCTATATTTTTTTTAAATTCCTATAATACAGTTATTTATTTACGATATAAAGTGAATTTAGTGAAAGTCGAGACATATCTCAATCGATTCCTGGCACCGCACTATTGAAATCCTCCAAATATCGGCCGGCAACTTAAAGCCAATTTCCCAGTCTGGGCAATATCCACATACATACAAGATTGGCGCGTTTAAGAATATAAGATGAAGTATGAACATTATCGCATAAGTCTAATTATGAAAGTACGTTTTTTTTCAAAATGTTTAGGCGATTAGGCAAACGTATTACGAAAGTTGTTGAAAATTGAATGTAGATTAATAAAAAATAAATAAATTGGGGTAAAATTTAAATTAAGCTGTTGTCAACTTCCGGTATAACCGGAACCGCCAGCGTATTGAAAGTATTTTTATCTTTTTGTTCTCCTGCTACCATATTCAAATCCAAATTTTCAGACTTCTAGCTTTATCGGGTCCCCGTATATTTCTAATGGACGGATTTCTAATGGTCGGCGGTAGACACCTGTGTATGTAAAAAGTTTAACCCTGTACCGAAAACAAGGGAAGACCTGAGAAAACCCCGATTTTTCATGGATTTTCGCTTATAACTTTTAAAACAGGAAAGTTATGGGGTGGCAAAGTTGAAATTCGTATTCAGCACCCCAAAAAAGCAGATAAAAAGACAGAGAAAAAACTCTTCCAAAACTTTCCAGGCAGAATCCTACATTCACTGGAGGATTATTATTTTATTAACTATTCTATATAAAATTATTAAATACCAGAAATTAAATGTTTTAAAATCAAAGATTACTTAAAAACTCGGTTTATTTTTGTTTCTTTATTGCTGAAAGTATTAATGTCGGCGCACACTATGCGTCGCCGCGTGGCGGAGAAACGCGCTATCGGAATATCTTATAAATTAAGACTACAGAGATTATAGTAGTTTTACTGAACTTTAAATTAACATTCAACAAGTTTAGCTTTTACTTATTAAGAATTTTTTTTTCAAATAGAACGTACAGAAATATGTGTTTTATTTCATTCTTATCGTAGGTTTGTTGATGTAAATATATAAATCCGGATCCGGTTTTAGGGATGCGGATTTAGGTCTAACCTAAAAGTATCGGAGTGACCTTATTATTTACTCTGTATAATTGGATCTATTGTTAACCAGATTTAGACAATAAGTGGTTTTAAATTTGTACACTTCTGGTTAGTTTTCTTTAAATATTTTTGTTAAAATCTACCCTGCATGTTTCAGCTTTGTCGAGCCATCTTCAGGGGTGTTGTCAATTTGAGATTTAAGCATATGTCATAATGATAAAATTTAAATGTTCTTGTGCGACTGTTGTTAACGACATAACCGACAAATCTCAAATTTACTAATTTAGGTCTGCCAACTGTCCCATTCATTTTGAATCTCGGTGTGGTACCTGATCATAAGAGGAAGGTTTCCGAATATGAAGTTCCTGAAGTGAGTTGTGGGTTCATATTAATTAAGCAGTCTCCTCCCTCCACCTCCCTCCTCCCAATTCGTTCCCAAATTCAGACCACCGTTTATTACAATATTGACCTAAATCTAATATAAAACAGATGATGTAGTGGCTAAACAGAAAATTATTGGGGAAGGTGAAAAACCCAATTTCCATAAGGATTGTACGGAACCCTCTTGCCCTTTTGGCCATGGCGTATTTTCAAAAAGACCAGTTATGATATATAATATCGAAATTTTTATTTCTCATCCCAGTCTTACATTTACTGAGAGAATCTTATTTAAAAATGAAAATTTGAAAAATAGAAAATTGCAAATAAATTAAATAGGAGGTGGCGCTATGGACACTCATTTTTGGAAAACTCAACAAACTAAGGTGAAGAAAACTCTCAACAAATGTCATTAATTAAGATGAAGAAAATTAATAAATCCTAGCTAAATTAAATCAAGAGATAATAATAAAGCAAGTAAAGAATATAATTGAATAAAAAGTTTCGCTATTTCTGAAACAGCGAATAGAAAGTTTTTAAAAAAAATTAAAATTATATAGTTTAAAATGTTTTTTCGATTACTTAACATTGTTTACTATAGAAAAATATTTATTTTCACTTTTTGGGGGTGATTTATTTTTCTAAACTGAATTTTATTTTAAATTTGTTATTTATTTGTTATTTTATTGTCCATTTATTACCACTAGGGAAAGTTCACTGAAACCATAGCTAATGTGCAAACGTGTGCACGTTTACTAGGAAACACGAAAAAATATGTAGTTTCAAATATTTTCGTACAAAAAAATCTGTTGTACGCTTTCTTACAGAACTCATAAAACGTTTTCCCAAAAATAGATATTGACACTTTAGACGCACGTTTATACCTTAACCTGCTTTCTTTGTACTTTGAAATACTAATTTGAAACTCCTAATCAATCTCTTTGATTAGCCATTTCAACTATATTTATCACCAACATCCAACATTCATAAAATCTGCATGCAAACCAACAAACGCACTATATAAGCATCTAAAAGCGAACCTAAAGCGTGGGGTCTTCTGGGAATGGCAAGCTTGGCGGACTCCACTTCTTCCAGCGTGATCGGTTGCGTCTGAAAGCGCGTTTGCCTCCTATCTACGTTAAGCGCCTGATGGCCGATACTCGATCGTTTATTAAACATCCTGATCCGCTCGGACAGGGTAAGCTTTGACGGGTCAGCTCCATTTACGTCTAGCGCGAAGAAAAAACGGGAATAAAAACAGAAATTCGGTTAATGCTGGGATCAAGCGTCTTTTAAGGATGCAGCAGGCCATATCTCTACTGATACCACTAGTTGACAGCGGGGTGCAAAGAAAAGAGACCACGGGGAAGATTTGTGGAAGGCGGAAGAGTGGGGGTGCAAAAACTGAGGAAAAGGACATCACAGTAATGTGGAAGATTGGATGCGCTAAGATGCTACCTACCGGTTTCTGATGAAGCCTTCAATTTTGATGCTTCCTCCATTTCATCCAAAGTTACTGGTTGCGTGGAGTATCTGGGACCTCTTTCCAGGAAGCCCGGACTGGATTTGCGTTTGTACTTTTGTACACCAGAGCTTCCTAAAGTACGAAAATGATAAAGATGAGAAACTTCAATGGTGTCAACTGAGGAGAATGGAGTTTTTCCATCACAAAACAATCGTTTACCTTTCAGTTTTAAATTTTTGGCTTCCTCTGCTATGGCCTTCATTTGCAGCTTGGCAGGATCGAGTTTGACGGGAGACATCTTGATGGACGGTGGCGGAGTGATCTCGTCTTCCAGTTCCAGACCGTCGCCCAGTGATTGGAAGGCTGAATCCGAAGACATCTTACTCACGCCGCTGTCCATTCTGGCGCTCGAGGTGGACATGAAGTCCGTCAGGCGGTGGTCATCTTCGAGCAGCGACGAGCTGAGGTTGAAGAGGCTCTGGACCGTTTGCTCGACAGTCCTCGACGTGGCGGACAAAGAGGCATACTCGTCCAACGAGGCCGGGTTTTGGACGAAGCTTAAACTGAGATATCCGGGTTTTCAGCACGTACGACACGCCGAGGACGCGGAAGAAATAATTTTAGAAAACTTTTTAGGAAGTGGGCCTTCGCCGCATAAAAGATCGCAAGGAACTGCTGTGTGCGTGGACGATCTGGGCTAATTTTAGGCGAATGGGTTTTGGCAACCGAAAATGTCATGCGGGAGAAATATTGGATGGGGAGGAGAGAGAAGGAGAGAGGTTCGATGGAAAACAAATGTCACGTTTCGCGTTTACTTCATTGCAATCAATACGGTTTCGATACGACGATCTAAAAATATTGGCACTAAAACAAAACAAATTAATTGGGGATGCAATAAGAAATTTTAATTGAATTCGAACTAATTGTAAGTACAGCGTTTCTTAGTTCGACAATTGAAAAGCTGCCAAAACGTAAATGCGTGGAATAAACCGCCAACTTAATGTGGTGTGAAGGATGATTTCGGTTCTATTTTTTCCCAGTGTACAAAAACAAATTTTGCAAAGTTACGTATGTCAACATTCTGCATTCAAAAGAAAATTGGTTGATCATTGGGAGGTAAACAAAGTAAAGTCATTAAAAGAATATTGATGCTAGCTGTGGTCAGCTCCCATATGTTGTAAATTGACTCCTTCATTAATTAATGTGCTTTAATGACTTCTAAGGCTGCTCCTTACAATTACAATCAATAAACATAATTGGAGTGATTTGTTCTTGTGAATGTTCTTCGACTTTCTGATGATAATTTTTTTATGAGTTTTTAATTTAAATTTGCTTATTATGTTTTATGCAACCGACTCATAAATAGCTAGTAATGTTGTAATTATTTTGTATGGGAAATTGAAATATGAGATAAGTGAAGATGAGATCATTTGAAATTAATTAAACGATTCACCCCATATGGCGTATAAGAAAAAAGTTAGCCCCCCTTTCAAGATTATTTAATGTAATTCCATAAGTTACTTTCGTAATAAAATTCCATAAGTTACTTTCGTACCGATTTAAGGACATTGTTAATTCATCTTTTATCTTGTCCAGAAACTGTGAACTTTCATCTTCTTACTTTCTCTCACACTGAAGGTATAAAGAGAAAGTATGCATGCGGTCCAAAATTTGATGGTGAGATTTTGACATATCTCGATGAATTATGGTATTCTAAGACAAATGGTACCATTTTTTTACCATTGATCTGTGCGTCTGTCTGTCCGTCCGCTTGTGGTCAACACTTCGACCATTTCTAATAATTATAGATAAACAAGGTTCAAATAAAGTTCGTTTCAGCTGTAGTTTCTTTTAGAAATATTTTTGCATATACAGGATATCCCATTTTTTTAGACACTACACAACTTCCTTCAGTTTTTTAAATAGAACACCCTGTTCTAAAATATTATCACATTTTAGAATTCTTTATCCAATTTTTGGTCGATTTTATTTTTAATTAAGATAAAGCATTCAAAGGTTTCAATCTTAAACCAAGAACAAAAAGACTTTTTTTACAATTATATTAATAAATAGAAATTGTTCATTATTAGATCGATTTCAATCAGGTATCGTAAGTAGACTACTTGATGATAAAGAAATTGTATTCTTCTGATTGTATATTCTACTTCGATTTGCGACCCTACATGTTTCGGTAGTCTAGAACTACCATCTTCAGGGATTATCTACAAAATATTGATATTTGCTATTCTATTGTAATCGAAAGTTTAAATATAAATTAATAATAATTAGAAAGTTTAAATTATAAAACTATAAAACGTAACTTGTCTTAACTATAGTTAGTTATTAAATAATGCCCACTGTCAGGTATCGACATAATCATGCTTGAGAGAAATTGCATTGTTCTTATTAATTGTGATATGTATACTTAATTTGTAGATATCTTGTGTTGTATTGTTTTATGGTGATTTATTTATACTGTTGATATTTTTAATTCTTAAGCGTGTGGTGCTTGTTTTTGGTGATGGTTGACATTTTAATAAGAATTTTTGTGCGCATGTCTGGTGCTATAATTTCTATGTATAGCTGATTTCAAAGTTTGTATGGATATTTGAGTGATTTATAAATAGGTATTGTAATTAATGGGTTGCAATTGGTCATTTAAGCGTTTGATGTTATTATGTATGGTCTTTTGCTTATCTATCTAATATCCTTGTAGTAATTCCATCAGATAACTCTTTCATTTTTGGTGTTAGATTTCTGTGTTGTTTTCTTTGTCGAAATTATGGTTTTGTTCTTTTATTCTTTGTGAAATTGTTCGTCCTGTTTCACCAATATATGTGACTTTACATGTATCGCATGTAAGAGAATATACACCAGTTTTGTTGAGTTTGGATATTTTGTCTTTGGCGTTTATTAATGAGTTAGCATTTGTATTATTAGTTTTGAAGGATGAAATTAGATTGTATTTATGTAGTAACCTTTGCAATTTTTGGGAAATATTGCCCCTGATAGGTTAAGGCCCTATAGGATTTTCTGTAGGGTTTTGATTGCTCCAAATCAACATTTATAACTAACCAAACCACATGTAATCAACAAATTCGATCACAGAAGAGGGTTTATATTTTGTTTAATACCAAATTAAGGCGATCATAACACAGTTATGAAATAGGTAAGAATCATATGGAAACGAAAAGTGAAATCACACACCTAATTAAACAGTATTTTTTTTTAGGTCAACCGTTATTTAAACACATGAATAAATAATTACACAATTAATAAAAACAATGCAATTTCTATCAACCATGATTATGTAGATAACTGACAGTGAGTATTATTTAGTAACTAACTATACTTACCTTTTATAGTTTTATATTTTAAACATTTTAATTATGATTGGCGATTACAATAGAATAGCAAATATCAATATTTTCTAGATAACCCTTGAAGATGGTAGTCGAAGACTACCGAAACCCGTAAGGTCAAATCGAAGTAAAATATGCAATTAGAAGAGTACAATTTCTTTATCACCAAGTAGCCTATTTAATAAATAGTTTAATCTACATATTTAGAATAGATTGGCTGTTCCACTAATAAAAAAAATCTTGTAATGTTTACCTATGTAAACATTATGAACATTATCTAATAAATTCTATGATTACATGAATATAATTTATAAATAATATGTTGTATATTTGAAACACATAATAAATATATGTTGTGACGCACCTCACAACAAGATTACCTCCCAAAAGATCTCCAGAAAGCTTTTTGGCTCTGATAACTGCAGTAGAGTAGAGAAAAGTTCTAAAAAACTAATATTCAACGTCACGAATTTTATAAGAAAACTTATCTACAAGAGTTTGCTAAATTGCATAAATTCGAAATGCGAGGTAGAAAATTATAATATCAAATAATAATCAGCTTTATTTGAAATGTTAAAATAATAAAGCAACCTTAATAATACCGGGTGACTGTAAATGATTGAGGCTTGTATTATATTGAGGATTGTAGTGGGTTGGCATCCCTGATGATTTGGTAATATATCCGTCCTTATGTCAAGATTAGTTTTTAGGTTAGGGTAATTATTAGGGTAATAACGACAATTTTATTTTATTTGACGTTCTGATTTGACAAATTTAAATTGAAAATCAGGGATGCGAACAGGAAAACAAAAAAATCATGCCAAAACAAAAAAATCATCATTTGTAGTCACGCGGTTCAAAATTTTAAATAAATGATGCGAACTTGATTTTCTTAAGTTGGTCCTCACGAAACCAGAATAAAATAAGCAGCTAACTTCACTTCTTAAAATTAAGTGACGCTTAAAATGTTTCCCATATGCCACGCGTGTGCAATTCTCTTAACAAACCTGTACCAACTGTTTTTAGCACCACTGGTTTTGAGCGGGGGATTAAAAATATTTTGAATATCATGGCGGGAGTGTCAAATATAGCGTCAATTGAATTATATATTCCAAAAAAGAATATGTAACAATGGAACACCAGCTTAGTAGGAAATACTTTTATTAAAAAATGTATAAACAGCACATCACAGCATGACATGAACATATAATAAATTTAGTTATTAAATTTAATAATTAAATTTAGTACTACCGGGTGACTGTAAATGATTGAGGCAATTATAGTGGGTTGGCATCCCTGATTTTCAATTTAAATTTGTCAAATCAAAACGTCAAATAAAATCAAATTCAATGTGGTTTGTTTACGAAACCCCTAACCTAAAAACAAATCTTGACATAAAGAGGGATTGTTACCAAATCATCAGGGATGCCAACCCACTATAATTGCCTCAATCATTTACAGTCACCCGGTATAACAATTGAAAATCGAAACTAGTGTTAGAAAATATGACAACGATTGTAAACAATAAAATACCTTACTTAGAGATAAATATGAATAGAAGTAGTGTAATGCTTTACATGATTGTTGTAATAATCATAATTATTAAAAATATCGCGTTCAAAAGTATAAAATGTTAATCTGACATTTCTCTGGAAGGTTGGAACATTTTTACACTACGCTAGTTTGTAATTCCCCTTTCAAAGTAGCGGTGCAGACAGTTTGTCTGTAACTTTCCACTACTCGCAGCCTCAAGGCTACTCAATAAAAAAAAACACGTAAAACAAAAAGTGTCTCAAAACTTGCATAAGCCGACTTTTATTTCTCATTTAAAACAATAAAACATTACATTAATGTAACAAATAAAACGAAAATTGTCGAAATACTAATATAGCAGAGTGTACAATTTTGTAGTATCCAAAACGTTGTGCCTGGTTAGTAGCAAATCGCAGCACTTAGTCACGTGACAATCAGCTGTGCTACGTCTGGCAGAGGGGGGGAAATCATGGAACCTGCGCATGATCACAATGAACCGTTGGTTTCACGAAGAAATCGAGTCGAACGATCACTCCGTTCAGCCAGTTTGCCACTTGACATTTAGGTGACAGGACCTGCTGTGATTATCTCAAAAACTAAATATTCAAAAAACGAAAAGTTGGCGTAGATTATTTTATTTATATGACGACGACGTACTTGCCGAAGCCACTCTACACGGTTCGTTGTGAAATTGCGAAGGAACCTCAGTGCAATTGACGTACAGATTGTAGCGAACAAAATCGTCTGATGTAACTTACACACTTTGAAAACGGGTACAAGAGACTTTCACTGAAACACCAACAATGTGTCGTCGGCCGTCGAGTGGAAATCGTATGGCTATGTGATCGACCTTTACGGCGATTTTGTGTTGTTGGTTAGTTTATGTTCGTTCGATTGGAAGGAAGAGTTTTTACGGTTTCAGTGGGTGTGTGTGGTGTGGTGGTGCTATTGGGAACCAGAAACAGGGCAGCAGCATCCGAGAAACAATCAATAGCAGTGTAGTAGCGAGTGCGCGGTTGCCAAGTCGACGCCCACAAAACCGACAACGTCGCACAGCTGAGCGGAGCAGGACATTAGCTGCTTTGGTAAGTGAGCGAGTGAGCGTTCAGCCCAGTTTATTTTCAGACGTCGAGGCGGCGTGGTCCGCTCTTACTTTTTGGGAAAAAATTGCGAAACGTCGTTTCACAACATCTAGGACAATTGGGCAAGGTGGCTGTGGATGGCGTTTTGACCTAAATCTCATGGTTAAATGGCAGTTGTTCCCTTTATTTGTAAACAGATGTTTACGGTTGTAAACAGGGAAAATATGTGATGTTGGGTGCTTATTTAGAATGTTTATTCACGTAATAAAAACGTCTTATACAACGGCATGAATATTAATTCAAATGTTACTGTGGCGTAATAATTTCGTTAATCTTCATTTGTCAGCTATTTGCTAAGACTACTAGCAAATTGTTGCCCAGTGTTTGACACAATTAGAACAAAAAAGATAATTTTCTCCAGTAACTAATAGCACTGGAAACTGGTGAAAGTCTAATTTCCTGTTTTTATAAGCCACACAAAACTCTTTTTAGAATCTCCATTATAAAAATAGCTCTAGCATTTAAACAAAAACAATTGAGGACATTTACTCCGCAAACAGTCAAGTACACCAGTGATTGACACCTGAAAATGAAAATGTACCTGTTTTTGACATAACAAGTATCAGTCTTTGACATTTTTTAACGGTCTGCTGAAATATAGTAGTATACTATGTACTTACTCAAGGAAAGCAGTAACAAAAACAGTTTACCAATAAAATATAAATAAAG
Organism: Diorygopyx duplodentatus; assembly: GCA_033557515.1. Taxonomy (NCBI): domain Eukaryota; kingdom Metazoa; phylum Arthropoda; class Insecta; order Coleoptera; family Scarabaeidae; genus Diorygopyx; species Diorygopyx duplodentatus. Next base: position 10,637 of record JAWQRJ010004652.1, read on the forward strand.
TAGTAAACAAAATAATAATCTATTATGGTAGACAAAATAAGTCAATATCAAGTTAACTTGCAGCGTTTTATTGTTTTTGTGCCAATTAAATTTGTCCATAGGCGGTTTTTTAAACGCCACTCAAGGTTTGCAGGATGGTGATATTTGCAGGATATAGACATTAAGGTACGAGAAATCCATTGAGGTAGGTCTCGACTCTCACTTAAGGCGATCTATTTT
>JAWQRJ010004653.1:0-10855 GCA_033557515.1 Diorygopyx duplodentatus
CGGTTAGAGTTCCGACTCGGAGACTTTTTTTCCTTGAAAAAAATTCTTTGATTTAATTTTTATTAACGTGTTTTGCTATATTGAGTTCCAGAACTTTATAAGCCATCATTTTATATTCGTATATTACCGAGGAGGCTTGATAGTATCTAGGTGTGTTTGTTTTGGTGCAGCCAAACTAATTTTTAAACACATATGCTAATAAGTGATTTTTCAAACAAAAAGGGCCGATAAAACAATTAACTGTTTAATTGAACAATTAAACATAGACAATAGAAACGAGAAGAAAATGTTATGCAAAGGATCACAAAATTTTTAGGACATAATATTTAAAAAATAAAAAAATAAGACACAGCAAATAAGAACAAACATTCATGTGGGTAATATACATGCAAGGTAATAAACAATAATATTAACTGATAAGACCACAAATGTTAACATTTCATTTAATAACTGCAGAAACAATTAACACTAAACTGGAATAAGGGAAAAGCAAAGAAATCAACCCGAGAGGCCACGATAGGGATATTGAAAATTCTAAGTAAAGAATATAATTCTATCAAATGATAAAAATTAATTGAATGATGAGGCAATAATTTACCAATTAATATAAAACATAATTGAATATATAAATCATTGATCATATAAAGATAACATTTGGATTAGGTTTTGAATAATTATAGAACAGGGCAAAGAATAGATATGAATACGATCCACATAACATCATAAAAAAGAAATAAGTAAAACATACCAAAGAGTTAAAGAATAAAAAAATAATCCGAGAGACCACGGTTAGGAAAATTAAAATAGCACAAGGACTTTAATAAGTGAACTTTATATAACATAATAATAAAATCAATTAAAATTAAGGCAATTAATTTGTTAATTAATACAAGCCAACGGGACGCCCCATTAAAAACTTGAAGCAATTGTTGTACTGGGTGGCATATTTTTCAGTCTACATCCGATACCTTTCGTCTCCTCTAATATATTTAGTGTATGAAACATTGGTAGAACCAGAAGCGCTAGTTTAACTTTAATTTTACTAACCACTAGAACTTTAAGAGCCACTAGAGGAACCTTGTAAGTTTAGTACAATTAACACTATAAGAAACAGCTTATAATTTGCAAGTAAATAGTTACAATGTTGTTCAATATAGTTTTAGAAAAAGGCGGCAACTGATACAGTAAAATATCGCCATAAAAAAATAAGGAATCTGAAAAATAATGAACCCAGCCAAAAAGGATTATTGGCAACAAATAATAAGGAACAGAAGACCAACGAAACAAAAACAAAATACTTGGAACTACAGAAAAACTCAACATATTGCAAGGAAAAGAATTATTGCTGCTTATAGAAAAAAATCCCACTAGTTTGGACGACGGGAAATATTTCATTATTTGGAGGTAATTCATGAGAGAAAAGCAAAAGGAACAAAACGTATGGGGGCAACGAACCCCTAACATCCCTAAATCGAGAAATATTTCAAAGAAATAGTAGTTCAGTAAGAACCCGTTAACCACATTTGACAACAAAACCAAAAGGAAATCAACAAGAGATACATTAAAACAACTTAACTTTAACGTTTATAAGATAACCCCCTTGAACCCAAAAATACACAGTTTACCTAGGCATATACCTAGACATTAGACCAGTAATAAATGCCATATACCATTAAGATTCTCCCATATACCAATTAAGTAAAAAATATAAATATCTTTTAAAGACATAATAAAATTCACGATATTCAATAAAAGAACACGATAAATAACAGAAAACAACTTTAGACAAACTAAAATCAATAAAGCTACCAGACCAATAAACTATCGTCTACATGGATGTAACAAACTTATATACAAACGTTCATAAAAGAAACTTTAAAAATAGCCAAAAAATAACCAAAACATCAACACCAATACAAGAATATAATAAAAATACTAGAACATTGCCTACAACAAAACTTTTGTAATTTTAACAATACAACACATTAAGTTCACCATTAAGTGGATTAATAGCAGATATTTTTACACACACTTCAATAAGATCATAGCATGGAAAAGATATGTAGATGACATAATAATAATATGGAAAGGCAATAATATATCGCAAATAAACAAATTTCATGAAATTATAAACAAATTACATCATACAATTGAATTTGTTGTAAATTCGAACTATAACAAAATACCATAATTAATTTTCTTGTCCTAACCTTAATAAAAATAGAAAATAAAATCAAATACAAAATATATAGAAAACTAACACAAACCGACGCAATTATTCATTTGAACTTCAACCGTCATATCGCACAAAAAATGAGGGTTTTAAAATAGCTGCATTAATAGACTATTTGATGCAATAACACAAAAAGATGAAATAGATACAGAAACACAAATAATGTTGCAAATAGCCGGAAAAAAAACAGATAGAAAATACCTAACAAATGACAAAAAGTCACTAATAACACCACTTTACAAATACAGTAAAAAATAATTAAAACAGAACACAGATACAGAGCCTTAACATACCAGGAAAATGAAATCACATCGCGAAAACTAATGAAAAGGTATAATAACAGCATTCAAAACCAGCAACACCATCGCTGATAGATTAATCAAAACAAAAGATAAAATAGAAATGCTCTCAAAAATGGAGTCTACTTCCTCAAATGTCCACCTTGTGCGGCTATATACATAGGAGAAACAGGTAGAAAACTAGCACAAAGAATAAAATAAAAAATATAGAAGTAAAAAATATAAATGCATTTGACGAAAATAAAAATATGGAATATTACACCACAACGTTTTATGCTAGAACTGTACCAGTTAAGAATATGAAATTAGCAAAACGAAAAATACTAGACGAGACATCAAGTTTTTAAATGAACAAACAAATCTAAGAGGACCTCCTTTTACAAAACATTAATTAACCCATATGCTCTATAAATACCACGTATAAACAACAAAGAATTTCAAATACTGACCGCCAAATATCCAGCTAGAGATGACAGCACCAGAACACAATAAACAGCTGACCACCAAAAGTCGGAGCAATGCATGTTTTACGCAACAATTGAAAGATTAATCAAATAGCAAATTAAAAACAGGGAGAAGAACAAAATAAACAGAAATCCTCATTTCTGTTACTTTTGACATTAACAAAATTTACTCTACCCAGGTACAAGATAAAATCAATAATAAAAATATCTTGATTTTGTTGTCGAGACTTTGAAGATGAGAATTCGAAACATGTAGAGCGGAAAACAGAAAATATAATCAGAATTGTATAACTGTTACCAAATAAAACTCACAGATATATAAACTACCTGACTAACTTAATGGGTAATTACAAAATCGAATTTCAAAGGATTTCAAAAGTTAACTATCGTGTTAGCAAGAAATAAGTTTCCCACTTCAGACGGCTCTAGAATGCGTTCTATTGGTCCAAATGAGATAAAATTTAAACTACCGATAGTTCAAATGATGCGCTTGACATTTATTAAATAAAAACAATAGTGCAAAAATGCCGATAGGTTGCGCTGTAATACACAAAAAAGGATCCTCTACCTGTTGCTAAGTTGCCCAGTTATTTCAAATTTTTGTGTCATCTTGCGCAGGGTACATAGGGACATTGGATCTCTTCGTATCCGGTTCATATGGCGGAGTTCTTTTACAGCTGCAACGGAGTTCTTTCTGCTGGTTCAACTGGTTCTTTCTGCTGAACAATTTTACCAGTAGCGCTTTTCCTTACAACGTACCCATGATGTGCAAAGAACTAATGCTCATTCAGATTCCGCCTTCTTTTTACCCAAAGAATAATACTAATAGGCAAGCGCTGTTACGCAAATGATGTTTCACATTTTCGATTTATGAAAATAAATACCATATGTGTTACAGCGCCACCATCGGCGGATTTTTGTACTACTTTTTTTAAATAAATGTCAAGCGCATCATTTGAGTTATCTGTAGTTTAAATTTTATCTCATTTGGACCAATAGAACGCATACTAGTGCTCTCTGAAGTGGGAAACTTATTTCTTGCTAACCCTGTATGTACAAACCAAACAGAAGATAGTGTGCTAGAAATCTGTCAGACGAAAAGTTTACACAGGAAAGAAAGAAGACGAAGATAAATGAATAAGAAGGACCAATAGTGAACTTATGCTACTCTATAGAGAAAATGTAGCTGGGATATACCTCAAGATTACCAAAACAAGGAGTAAAAGAACAAATGTTAGGGGAATGGGTGATATTAGAAGCGGAAAACGATATGAGAAGTAAAAATTTGGAACTAGAAACAATTCTGATCCCTAAACATTCAGATTTGTCTTCTATTTCCAGATTAAATAACATAGAAATATCCAACAATGAACTGTATCTATGAAGACATCTATGAACATTCACAACTTTCCATGTGAATGCACATAATAGGTTAGATTTAGATTTATTAGATTTATTTTTTATTCTTTTACGAATCCAAACATAATTAAATAATATTGCACGATTTGGCGATCTAAGTGCCGAAAAGTGCGTTCCTTTGTTTTCATTTGCTGTTTTTAGAATATCTGGTTTAGAAATACAATAAATGTTTTACGGGTATAAGGTTGCACACCATCGAACTCACCATAAATGTCATCGTAAAACCAAGGTAAGTCGTCAACGTCTTGATTTGGAGTTCCATTATTAAATTACACCAACATATCAGTTTTATTAATTTTGAGTTCACATTGTCTCAGAACTGGCATTGTAGAGATTGAAAATATAATTTCTGTGAGCATTAGCAGTATCTCTCAGAATTAGCATAATAAAATTGCTCTATTTTGGGCTTTTTCAAAATTTTCGTAGTCTGTACTATGATAATTCTCTGACAGCATCTTTTGTACAAGCTTAACGATTTTCCCAAAAGTACGATAACACCTCTAGTTCATGTTTTTCCTCTATATTGTGATTATTTGTAGCTATCAATACTCCAATTTTAGGTTACTCCAAAACTTTAATAGCGGCGTTTATAAATTACTACACTTTTTGTTAAATAATTTCCTGGAGCAATCTTGAAATCATGAATCTTGAAATCATTTAACTTACACCTGATTTATTGTTATTAATAAAGAAACATATATTACCTAAAACATTTCGTTATTTCCTTCTCTTTCCACTGAAAAAGGAGATTTTATCTTAACTCTCTCTCTCTAACAATTTAATGCAAACGTTGTATTTCCTCCCCTAAACTGACACTGCGATCTTTTTATCTACTGTCCATAAATTATACCTTAAACATTAGTTTTTCGCAGACTCCATCCGCTTCCTGCTGCTCGGAACTCGAACTAAATGACCTTTCCATAACTTTCTTTCGAAAAGAATTATTACCGTCGAGAGAATTCATCACATTGACATTTAATTAAGGCTATCGGAGTGCTTCCACTTGTTTAATCGCGCAGTCGCCGTGGAAACTTAATAAAGGACGTTTATAATCAGATATGGAAGCCCTCCAAATGTACTCGCCGAATGGAACTAGGTTATTTATTTGACTGTGCATATAGGGAGGTGGTGCGAAAGTGTATTGATCTACGGAACAAAATAATCCTTTTTAGGGACACCGATAAAATTCGTTCAAAAAAAATATTTTGACGTGAAAAATCAGCAAGAATTTTAAATTTGCGATATTACGCTTTACTCCGTGATGAATTATTGAACATAAAACAATCCATATAGTGTTCTAATAATAGTCTTACAATCGTGAAGTACATTATGTGCTTTAATATTGCGTATCCAGTCTGTACCAGCCAAACGGAATAAAGTCAGTATCTTGATATTTTGAAGTCTGATAACCTTTTGGAGTCCGAATCCGAAGCCAAAATAATTCCAACAGGCTCCATTTTTCTCAAAAAATGAGCTCATAAGTAAACAAAGCGAAAAAAATTATAATAGTTTGTTTATTTATTTTTGTTGTGAAATATATATATTTGTAATTCATTTGACTTTTTTAAAGCTTAATTGAATTTGAAACAATAGATAAATGTAATCTTTTATAATCTTCTAAGCTGTGTCCCGCTGAAGTGTCCAACAAAAATCCGCCAGCATCTTCTGATTTCATTTGCCACTATACCTTTCCTCCATTCCAGTCTTCATCTGATAGTTGGAATGAAACCCACGTTGGAATGAAAAAAAATGGGAGTGCATAAAATGAATTTTAGCAACAGGAAAAAATTCACTGTATTTTAGGTGAACCAGTAAATGGCACGCAATTATGAATCAAAATGAATATAATTATGAATTCATACTGTGAGAAACGCAAAGAAATTAAAATTATTGATATCCCACTCGCTGTGCCGAATTTTTTAAACTTGGCTCGGAACCGTTGTTCTATAGGTAAAATAACTTCCAGCATTTATAGCATTGAAATAGAATAAACAAAGATAAATATACATAACCCAGCATACTAATAGTGTTACAATGATTAATTTACAAATGCCCTAGAGAGTAAAAATGTAAATTTCAAATAATTGGATTTTATTTATTAATTCGTCGGCACGTTTGAAAGCTAACTACGCTATTTACGACTAAACAATAAAATTTCTATACCTAGCTCAAATTCAAAACACGCGCGTACACAATGCGATGCAATTTATGAACAATTACGGGGCGCACACTGCGGTACTGCATTAGGGTGTACGGGCGCAGTGACGTACCATTTCGCACGAATTATCTCCGCAGAATAAATAAAATTATTCTGGGGCCTTAATTAAAATACGTACGTACCTACTTTCATTTACTTCCTTACTCGTATTACTGCAATGAAAACACGTGCAGTCGGGTGCTCTCTACGTCAGCGCGCTGAAACTTTTAACGTCAAAACACGAACTGCGGCACGAATTCGTGAAGCTCCGCAGGGCTGGCTTAAGTGAACTCTGGATTACCGTATATATAACATTTTCCGCGAAGTACTGGCTAACACTTTATGAATACCCTACGTAATATAGCGAATTCTATTAATAATTTCCGGGAACATGTTCCATTTAAAATTTCGCGATGTGTTAGTTTAATTTGTTAATCATTGAGTATTAATTTAATGTCAATGTTCGTATGAAAAATGTATCTCACCTTAAAACCTGGTCTAAATAGTGAAAACTAGTTTGGAGATTACCTTTTCATTTTGTTAAAACAAAGGAGTGCATTTTTTGGTGGTCGTGGCAAGGAAAAATAAATATGGTTTAAACGACCCATTTGCAATTTTTATTAGTGACATTTATACAAGAAGTATTTTCATACGTGAGGAATTAATTCTAATACACGATAAAATTAATATAGTGCGTATAAATTGTTAAAATTGCAAAGTGTATTTAAATTAACCCATGTCCTGTATATTTTTAAAATTTAACCCCAGGTATTCATTGAAAGCATAAAAAGCGTGAACCAAGAAATATTTCCTTGTTCCAAATCCCTGTTGAAATCCCTGAGGGGTCTGTTGAAAACTTATTGAAAAATGTATGCCCTAGTGCAGCGGCAACCTGCGTATTTCGCGCCCTCTTTCTTACCTTGAATAATTCTGCGCCCCTGTATAATATGAGATAGACAAGAATAGAAACTACGTAATACAGAGTGATCACTTCCATGGGATGTCATGGTAAACGATGCTACATTGCGTTCTAAAGTATGTTCAATAAAAAACGACCTCTAGTAGTCCATGAAATTTTTAGCAAAGCATCAATCAAGCTAATATTAAACCGCACAAGAAGTTCTACAATGTTTACAAAGGTTATATCAAATGTCAAATTTGTGAAATAAGTTCTTTTTAGAACTATATAATAAGCTTCTACTTCGTGAGAAACGCCCAATAGCAGTGCTTATCCTATTATAAAATCAAAAATACGAAAATACTTGGGTTTTACAAGCATTGAAATAAGTGGTGAAGAAACATCTCCATTTGCTATTATAGTATCTATACTCTGCCTATACATATATTTTTGTTTGGTAACTGTGGCACAAACTCCAAATAGTCCTAAGTTCCTTTTTCCACTATCAACTGACGACTAAGATCTTCTCTCCAATTGTCAATTTGGCACTACGTATATAATATTTGTGATTTCTCCTTTTGTCAATATGCGAATTGTGCTACTGAAACAATTTTCCTATACTCTGGTTTCCAAGAGTAGAATAAAGCGCCAACTTTGTTCTGATTTTAACGGCAATATTACGGTTATAACTAGACCAACTTCATCACATCAACAACTTCAAATAACCAGTGTGAGCTGTGGGAGTCGGATCTGGAGACAACGATATCGCGTTGACTCTGTCACAATCAACGCACGTACTGGGATTATACTTGAAATATTAAACGTGTCTGCGCGGAAAAAGGCAGTGTCATTACCTAATTGCTCTGCGGTTTGTGTACGCGATATTCAAACGACGACGTGCCTGGGGACTTCATTACCGGGCAGAATTTCTACCATTCGAAGTTTTCAGTAACACACTTCCTTTTTTTTTGCCTTTGTGCGCTTCTCTGAATGCGCCCCGTGCGCCCTAATCATTTTTTGCAGCACCCCACGAATTTTATTTTAAAATGAAAGGAAGTGCGGTCATATTTTTTCATCAAATTCAGATGAATATTGAAGCATTAAATAAAAGTACGGGGTCGTTCATATTCTTATATCATGCCCTGATCTTAAAGCATGATTATGAGGAAACCAGAAGCCACACACTAAAGATGTACTGCAACAGAGAAGCGAGTTCTTAAGCCAATTTAGAAATAACTTCACCCAGTTAACGTCAGTTTCATGAATTCCAATTAATTCGCTTTATGCCACATATGTGGTAAAACTTAATGTATAAAAATAGCAAATGCTTGAAGATAGCTCTTTATCGAAACCGGGCGTTAAACCATTAACGAATTATGGTTAATACCCTGTATGATAAATGTATAAATTGAAGGAATTCTTTAGAAATTACGCGATTTTATTTGAAATCATGCAATATTATGAAGAACCATGGGCATTTATTTATTTTCGATGGTATTACCGAAGTAACTTTATGATGAGATGGGGGAACACTGAAGATGTTGTTGCCTTTTCTATTGAGTATTTTATTATAGGTGAAGGAAGTTCCAGAAAAATATCGCATATTTTTTTTTATTTATCGGCGACCGGTTTTCGCAAATGTGTTAAAACATTCCTAAAAACTTATCAAATCAATTTCAGTTTGCCAGAATTGAAAACTTCTAATCACCATGTGGTTGGAAGTTAATATGCGTAAAATTTGTGAATGAAATTTGTAATGTTGTTTGTCGATGGAGTGGTCGATTTTCGAATAGTGGAACTAAAAATTGAAATTTTATTTATTATATTTGAAAATATACCTATAATGATTTGTTGTCTATTTCATATGTTTCTAGTAATGCTAACAGATGACTCTTATTCTTATAATGATATAATGATTTTACTGTTTTTATTTGGGCTAAAATCATGATTATATGTGAAATGTCTACTAAAAGCTGAGTTTTTATTTTGTTTATGTTCTTTGACTAACACTCCTACCCGTTTCCCCAACATATAAGACATCGCATGTAATATATTCAAAAGGGTATTCCCCATTTTTGTCTCACTTGTCATCGGTTTTTCCAGTATATTAATACTAGTGTTGTTAGTTTTGAATGTAGTCGTTATGTTGTCTTTAGATAATAGTTTTTGTAATCTATGTGATATTGTACCTTGGTATGTGTATGATCGGTTTATTTTTGTTTGAATATTAGTGTTTTGATTAGGGTTGTTTGTTGTGCATGTGTAAACGTTTGTATTTTGTTTTATTAATAACTTTTGTATGGTTGGTAGTGAGAAATTGTTTTTTGTAGTTATTTTCGTTATGATACTTATTAGTTTCTTTTTGTATTGTTTGTTGGTCTGTAGTAGTGTTGCACACTCTATGAATATAAATGAAAGGTGGCATTGTATGTGCTAAGTGGTGATATGAATCAAAAGGTATGATTCCGTCTGTTTGTGTGGGTTTTCTGGAAATTTTAATTTTTGGTCATATTTTCTTATAGATAAATATAAAAAAAATAATGTTTTGTTATATTCTAGTTCTGTTGTAAATGGAAGATTATAGTGGATGTTGTTAATCAGGTTGTGGAATTTCTTTGTTTCTTTTGTGTCTTTGCCCCGCTATTTGATGAAGATGTCATCTACATACCTCTTCCATATGTTATATTGTGTATTGTGAGATCTGGTAATAGCTTAGATTATATATTATTCATGAATATGTCTGCCTGTAGTCCACTTAAAGGGGAACCCATTAGTAATCCGTCCTGCATACTATACGGTTTATTATTGAAAGTGCAATTTTTTGTTGTAGACAAAGATCTAATAAAGTGTATATGCCGTTGCTGGTTTTTGAGTTTGTGAAACGACAGTCTACAATATCTTTGGCCAATTTGAGTGTTTCTATTATTAGCATGTTTGTACACAGTGCGGACGTAAGTGCTAACGTTTGAACCAGTTAAGATAGGAACATGAAACCAAAGTGGTATCAAATGGTATAATGTTTGCTGCTTTTTAATTTAAATTTTGAATGTTAATCTTCATAGATGGCGCTGCGAGCGCTATCAACTTTAAAATTTCAAATTGCAAAGGTGGTCTTGTGACACATCATTGTAAAGGCCTTTCAATTGTCTATTCAACAGTGGCAGAAGTTTTCGATTCTGTCAACCCGTTATGAAGTTTCCATGATTTAGATGCGGCTTCGGAGGCAAGCCGTATAATTTGCCTATAACGCGTAACAATTTTTATGAATTAGTAAGAATCTGAATAAGCTCAATAATATTATTGATTTTCTTCCCACCCCTCGTGCATTGCCCACACTCCCAGTTC
>JAWQRJ010004654.1:0-10854 GCA_033557515.1 Diorygopyx duplodentatus
CCTCACCTACCTGCTCCCACCCCCATTCACTATATAAACCGAACCAAACTAGCCAACAGTATCAGTTAGTTCTGAAGATGCCGTCTGCAACGAACGGCGAAACGTCAACGGAGAGTTTATTCATCGACGCGGCGACCACCGGAAAGCCAAGAATATTGAACACCGGCCGCGAAAGCCTACAACAACGATATTTTAATCATTTTCCAAGGTAGTAAAATACTAACAGGTGGTCTTATAATAATATTATCGTCACCTTGTGCTGTGATTGCAACAAAATAAACCAATCTAAACTTTATCAACTCCTTCTCTAAACTGATCCTTTCCTTCGTATTGTTAAATGACTGACTTCGTAGAAAATCGAATATTTTAAAATTTAAATTATTTCAGGAGTTATAGCAATTAGAAGTGAGCGCGTTAAAATGATTAATTCAGTACCTCCTTTCCAAATCTGAGTTTTATTTGAAAAGATCCACAACGGAATACCTACTACATTTGAACTTCTCTTGGTTGCGTAATATTGATTTACTTTCAGATGCTAACTGTGAGAGGGCTAGAGAGATACATCAATATTATTAAACGGAAGCCGAATCTCACAGCACGATTATCTGATCAGGATATCTGATGATAATAACTCATACGGCTTTATCCAACCCAAACAACGTTGTCGACACCGCAAAATTGCTAGGCCAGCTTCTGTAACAGTTACCGTTTAAGATACGGGTACATTTACGTCGATGCATAGGCGTGTTTTTGTCCGGATTATCCGGAACACATTTGATATCCGCAATATGTAATTATAGTGAGGCGTTACGCATTCATACGATGCCATTATTGCCGATATATTGTGTGCTAAAGCAACTGTTAAAGAGCAAAACATAGGAGTTGAAAAGAATTTCTTAAGAAGCCACTTCATTCCAGCCTTCTTCATTCTGCATTCTTGGTAGATTAGAAAGAAACGAAAAACTCAGGAAGATAAGTTGGGATTATACGGAAAAAGGATGTTTCATCAATTAAGACTTAATCCAGCATTTTTAAGACGGAGGATTTCATCTATAAAAAAATACATTGAGAATTGCTACCATCGTAGTAGGAAGCAAAGGAGGCGATGGTATCTGAGAAAAATTCCGTCGAAATCTAGTTCACCGGATATTTTCGCTTGTTACTTAACCGCAAGGTAACAATCACTGCTGCTTGCACCGTTATGTTGTAAGTTTGAACTTTAACTTGAACTCCTACACACTATCTCGGGATCTAAGAAAAGCCGTATCGGTAATAGCCGATGCTGTGCTCAGGGAATGAAGGTCGGCGAAGTAATTTGTAAAAAAAAAAATCGGGGATAACATACCATGAAACCTAGATGTATATCGCTGATATTATTAGCACATTACCGTTTTAACATCCATAAAGAGGTTTTTTCCTAGGTCATCACAGAAAACCAGAAACCAAATGTCTTAGTTAAGTATAATATAATTACGTCACATCAATATCAAGATGCGTGAAGACATAAACAATTGTGAAAGTCCGGCCGAAAATTAATGGAGTAAAATATTATAGTGGTCGGCGGGATTGTCCAATAAACTTCTTTTAAAACAAGCAATTAAAATGTAATTATGCGATAGGCGTGGCTGCTTAACAGCTCATTAAGCACCAGATTAAAGAACGGTGTTTGTTTTAACGTATTCGAGTATCTCTAATTGTCATGAGACGTTATTTATCGTTGCCATTAAACGTTGATGACTCACGTAAAACTGGTTGTAAATTTTAAGCAAAGCAACATACGAGCGCAATCACCGTGATTTTTACGGCTGCAATAAGGAAACAGTCGTAGTCGGAAAAACTTCTGCAAGTGTTATATAAGGAAGATAGGATAATAGGAGTCCATAAATTCTAATCAGATTTACGACCGTACATGGTTTATTCCGTTCATGTAGATTACGAACGTTCTATCCAACTGATAGTCTAATCGAACCAGAGTGGTGAAAGAAGATTAGATTAACACCAGAAAAGTCGAACAAGGAAGATCCATTTTACAATTCGTGTCCATTTGTAACGACGACCTTATTCTTGATTAGAACGATTTAATGCCTTGTAGCTTTATGCTTGTAGACTTGGGTTTTCATAAATTCCCCAATGACTTTTGGCGATGTAACTTTCAGAAACTATAACATATCAACGAAGTACAATCGTGCAAATAAACTTAATGCATTGCAAAACAATTTTTTAATATCCCATTGCGGCCAATAATCTTGTATAGATGGTTTATGCGACATATGACCTTCAACGATGGATTAAGATTCCTCAAATTCCTAGACGGTAATGTCAGTCGTTGCAGTTTATTAGAAGAAAAACAATAGAAAGGCTGAGTTGTGTCATCGAATTGATTCGAACAAATTAAACAACTTTCAGTAATTTCAGTTGCAAACGAAATTACTTATTTCCATATACAGCTAGATTAAACAAGGCTGTTGCCTTGTTTAATCTAGCTATAATATTTGAAAGTGCAATAATTATCTAAAACATTTTCAAAAAACTCAGGTTCAAATTCACAATATAACATTTGTTTATCCAATAATAAAAATAAAATGTAAAAAATCCAGTGCATATTAGGTAGGACAATTGAAGATATTTAAAAAACATACTCTGTGCACATAATGTATAGAATAAATTTGTAATTTCCTAATATGAAATTCTGGCTCAAAGTTTAAGATTTACATAAGGATTTGTCAGGATGTCAATTAAGTAATCCAATGAATCCTGAAAATATAGTTCAGAACATAATACAACAAGAAGATTGTTTGCAAGTTTAACATTGATTGTTTGTTAATTTCTGAAATTTGAAACTTAATAAAAAATCCCACTAATACCAAATTATAATAATATTCTCTATGAATTCCATTATTATATTCACAAATAAAATTGCATAGAAAAGAATATTCTATTCTTCTAGTCAGAACAGCCCACAAAACTACATAGCTGATTAGTAGTATTTTCGTATTTAAATAAATATTTTGCAATTTTTGAGGATAAATAAATATTTTGTTTCTTTGAGAAAAATAAACAAATTCTTTCTCATTTAATCTAAATACATATAATGCAATATTTTTCTAATTCTCTTCTTAAAAATATTATGTACAGGGTATCGATGTCTGAAGCTCTTTTTTGAAGCCGAATTCATTGGTGAAAACCGCATGTCGATATCTCTAACCATTATTAAGATATCTTGATAATTTCTTGAATGTGTTCTAGCTACATTGTTGTTTATAATTTTGGGCATCTGATAAAACATTCTTATTAACGTAGAATACGATGGATATATTTATATTTTTGTTGTCTTCACAGTTAAAAAGGTATTATTATATATAACTTTCTAATTTTAAACGGAAGACTATATATTTTTATATTTACTCGTAACCCTTATTGAAAGAGCTTTCCAAATATATATACTTTTCATACTTTATTGTCTGCCATTGATGAGAAATAAAAAAAAAATGGGAAATTAATCTATTTTATACCATTGATCCAGTTAGCCTTTGAAAACAATGCAGATAGGTGGCCTAGAAAAATTGACAGTTCGCAAATAAGTGTAGTTAATGTCAGAGTTTCTACAACCAAGAGACAAAATGTTTAATAATACTGAAAAATACGACATGTTATGGAGAATATAGAATTGCACAAAATACGTATTTATTTATATCCGAAGCGGAGGCAACCTGATAAAAAAAATTTAAACATCTTGAATGTTATTTGGCGCATTTTGAAAACCACGTAATAAATCTTACCTGGAAGAGATTAGAAAAGAATCCAAAGCAAGCACGTTTGCTTTGGATTGGTGGCAGTGAACGCTCAACCAAAAATTTCCCCGCAGCGAATTTCGACGTTTTTCCGGAATCACTTCAACAATTCTCAAAAAATGCACCATTTTTCCTCTTTGCCGTATTTTTGCGTATCATTAACAATTCAAAATATATATTCAACTTCCTTGTTTTGTATGAAACGCTGTGTTTTATTTTCTTTATTCACAACCTCTGTTGAAGGAGGTTTTTAATAGTTTATTAATAACCTTTAATAACGAATACAAAGATTTCCGTAAATTAAAGTATCTCTCTCTATGAATCGAATTAGCCTTGGAGAACAATTTACGAAAATTGCCTTCTGCTTATTCTACTGTTATTTTACTATTGTATAACTGCTTAAACTAAAAGCTGGTAAACTAATTAATTGAGTAATATTGCCCGCTATCTACAATTAAGTGACCATTTAAGCGATCACTAACATTTTGCAATTACAATAACCACATTCAGCAGACGTAGTGGCTACGTAGCGGAACAATGATCAGTATGGGTAATTATGCCGACATATACGGGAAATATCGCATGACATCAGAAAAATCGCTACTTCTATCAAATGCTACCCATCTGCTGCATCTGCTGCATACGGCGAATGCTTCTTACTTACATTTAACTGGCCCTAGGCGGTACTCCATCCACGAAACATATTTTGTAACATAACGTCACCATGTTTTGTGAAGTTGTATGGCCCACTGCAATTTCTCGAAAATATGGAACTAATTCGTCAACTTGACAATTTTGTGGAAAAGTTTAAAGTTCCTACCTATATTTATTCGAATTAACTCTCTATAGGCTGCTTTAAATGAAGTATTATCGTATTTAAATATTTTATTGCTTACTTTTAAGATTATGAAACGTATCCATACTGCGGTAATATAAATGTGATCTTACGAACAAATTAGTTTGTAAGATTGCCTACTGTCAGCTTTAAAAAATGAAGATAAAACACAAATAAAAATCCCCATGTAATTAGAAAAATTGTTCATATTGAGCACCGTTTCTTACACCACACATGCGGCATCTGCGGTTTGGATGATTTCTGTCACACGTAATTTTGTAATTCTTCCCATGTTTCAGTGGTACTTCTTATAAAATATGTTTTTAATGTACCCCCAAAGAAACAAAATCGAGGGTTACGTGCCCACCCAGTTTTCCCCAAATAAACAATTTAAATAGTCATGCACCGTTCGTGCGTTGTGTATAGGAGCGCCGTCTTGCTGGTAAATTATTCTCCTATAATTATTTAGTGGCATATCATTCACGAAAGATTCAATATATTCACGGAGATTATGGACGTTGGCCCCGGTCGCTAAATTTTTCTGGTATAAATGTGGTCTTAAAATTCTCCCATTTAGGAATCCTACCCAGATGTTTATGCCGCATCTAACTTGTTGATATTTATTTACTGTTACATTTGGGTTTTATGGCACCCAGTGATAATGATTATAACGATTAAAACTGCTGTCACTGGTAACCTTGTCTCATCCGTCCAAATTACTTTTAACGGAAAATCCCTCGTTTCCTCACACTTTTCCAAAAACCAAATGCAAAATTCATCCAAATCAGCCAAATCATCACCATTGAACGCATTCATAATTCTGAGTTTCTAGGGAGTAAATTTCTATTTTTAAAGAATTTTTGAACTCTGGGTTTTAGGGATACCTGAACGAAGTTGAATTTCCCTCAGTTAGATTTTTGGGTTAGCATTTACTGCCGCCAACACATTTATGCGTTTTTTAAATTTTTCAAATTTAATGGGTGTGCTTGTGTGTGCTTTTAGGTTTTTAATATGGAGATTGTCATTAGTAAAACAAATATAATGTTGATAAAGGTTGCTGTAAGTTCCCTCTTACTAAATTAGTTTTAATTATCTTTTAACATTGGTTGATATTTTATTTTAATTCTAATTGAATTAGGATAATTTTCAAAGTGAAAACTTCAACTGCGTTATTATTATTAAATTAATTTCCTCTGTTAGTGCTATCATTGAGATGTAGTGTCCAGCTGTCAAAATGAAGTAATTTAGGTTGACACTTTACAAACTAACAACAAAATTTAATGGGGGGCTAAAGGGCTTTCAAGGCTGAGGAGATGATGAAAAGTCACCTTAACCTTTCCGTCATCTCTTGAGCCCTTCCTCGACGTGCGTGTGCAAATATCGGCACCTGAATCAGGTCGGCCCTTAACGTAACCTAAAACTACGACCGGTACGGTCACCCGCACACTGTTGGCCCACCGTGGTGGTAATGTGACACAGAGTGGTGCGCGATGGGTGGTCGACGACCACTTGCAAGAGCACGAGGCCATTTATGCTGACGTAATTCGATATCTCCAAGGAGTCCGGCCGACTCGGACCGTATTATTCTTATTAGAATCCGATCGTGCATTGTTTTGCGTTTAGCATTGTTAACGAGTCCCGTGTCAAGTCGTGGAATGTCGTTTGATCTAGTTGGCGACGAGAAATGAACGACTCCAGTAAGAGTGAAATGAAAAGTGAAATTGTGGAGGTTTTAGAAAAACGTTTTGCTTCGAACGCAGTGTATGAATTGGGAATAAAGTATTTGATATGACCTACTAGATATCCTGGCATGTATGGAGGATAAGCTATTATTTTCAGGGATTTCCTGGGTACACTGTTGGGAGGATGAAGTGAATAATAGCCCCTTTTTGTGGATGCTGTCGTTTATTACAAAAAAAATTTTGACAGATAGAAAGATGAGTGGATCGACTTCCAAAAACGATACATCACCTTAGAATAACCTAATTCGCCAAGATATATCAAAATCTCACCATCAAAATGTTGCACACAATGCGCCTACTAGATCCTTTCATTGAGATATAAGGGTGAGGATGAGAGGTATAAGGCTGGGACCCCAAATTGTATTAAACTGTTTAGTTGTCGTCGTCATAGTTGCTTCTCCCTCATGAAGATATAAATGGAGATTCTAAATCCAGATGAACCTCCGCAGTGACCAAAGTGTTCATGCTTATATACCCATACCTAGAAAAGAAGAAAAAGAAATGCCAAAAATGAAAAAAAATTGAAAGAAAATATCAGTCTATCAGTGTATTCATATTCATTCCCTTACTTCTGATAATGAGGATAACTGTACAGTGTTTATATTTAACAGTTTTATGACCTTATTCACAGTTTGTTGATATACGATTCATACTCCCTGCTTTATCCTCTAATAGTTTAAATAGTGGGATGGTAGAAGTGTGGTTCCAAGTTATTACTTTTATGTCAAAAGCTCTTCCCCTTCACCTTATTGCTCGTTGATATGCAATCCATACTTCCCCTTCTTTTCCAGTAGTCTGAATAGTCAGATGGTATAAGGGTGGTTCCAAGTTGTATATGTTACTCTCGTAGGGCAAAGGAGTATATTCCTAATAACAAAATACAAAAGAAACATTAACTGTAAAATTAATTACTTGAATTAGAATTAATTTTGAATTTTTTGTCCTGGTTTTTATAGATTTTTTGAATGAAATTGTTTATATGTATGTTTTAGTATTTCTGATTTGATTCAACAAAGGTTTTTACTACCTTACTAATTTCTTGTTAAAAATTTTTTTTTAATTTAAAAAAGTAATTAACAATTTGTATTTTATTGCATTATACTGTTACGATAATGTTCGGTTGGTTGTTTATTACCATTCTATTTTTTTAATTTTTTTTTCAGATAATTTCAATGGAAATTAATATATTGCTAACTGTATGTTCTTTCTTTGTTAGTTACATCAAAATGCATGATCTATATTTCATGTTATTAATGTGTCTAAAAACACAAAGGAGCTTTAAGTGTCTTCAAATTCGATAACAATTAAATTATAGCCATTTTATTTTGTTAGATGACCATCAATAATGTTGTCACTGTAGCACAGTTTCAAATAAGTGGAATATATTGTTGTAAAAACATTTGATACCTCTACTTTTTATTCTGCTTCTCTATACATAAAAGAAAACTAAAAAAGTTTATGTATTGTTTTCAAGTTTACTTATACAATGGTTACTTCTTTATTGTTTATAATAAGTCCATACCTGTATGGACAAAATCGTTCAAAAATGATACTCTATGCTTTTTTATCAAAAATAAACCTTTTCCTGTGAATAAAATATTTTTTCTTTCAAAAAGTCTCATCATAATTGGACTGTAAAGCTATAATTTACCATCATTTTTCAAAATTATATTTCTAAAATGATAAAAGTGGAAATACTTCTCCATATAGGTGTCAATCGATTTTGTTAAAAATAAAATATCTCTTATAGATATCACTTAAGAAAATATCTTTTCATTTAAAAAATTACCAGCCGTTAAACATCTGACACATGCGCGCTTTGCAATATTTAAAGGTTGTTTATTTTTTTAAAACTAAACAATTGGCAAAAATAATGATATGTTTAATTCAGCAGGAAATAGATTCTTTGCTCTAGCTAGTTGGACAACTGGTTGTTTGGCCAACGCTAGCCGCAGCAGAAAATTTGCTACTTTCTTGGCTTGTTAAATCATTACTGCAAAATTAATAAATTCATTTTTAAATTATTGGAAATGATGTGAGAAATTATTTTATAAATTCCATAAAATCATTTTAAAATATAAAATAAATGTTTGCACATTATAACTTGCGGATCGAAGAAGTTATCGTGCGGTTAAAAATTTAATTAACTTAAATCTGGTGGACTGCTGTCAGGTTTCAGTTGGTTTAATCTTTGAAGAAATGATGATACTGTCGGATTAAAAATGTTTTGTTTTTAAAACCGAGTGAACTGAGTAACTTTTCTATTTATATTCATTTCTAAATAATCTAAATTACTTTTGAAAGAATTTTTTCAATATTACAATTGGAAAAACGATTTTTTTCAACTTTTTATAAAATATATAAAAAATAATATATAAAAAATAATTCTAAAAATCGTACGGTTCATTTTGGTATACATACCAAACCATATATCCAAACTGTAATATTTCGTTCTGATTTTGACCCTATCAAAATTAGTAATAATTTTTTATACGCTGTTATTATTGTGACAGAGTCAATTGTGAATGTGACAATGATGAATTCCGTAACATCTTAAATTTGATTCAATTATTAAAATATTTTGTTTTTGTTTTTTTAACCTATTTATTTTTGTTTTATTTTATTTTCATATTGTATGAAAGTAAAGAAAAATAGTATTTGGAAAATTTATTCTTCCTTTTTTTGTGGTATTGAAAACAAAAGAAAGGTCAACAGTTCCATATTTTAATAAGAAAAAACATTTTGAGAATTTCAGGGGGTAATTGTGTGAATTTTACAAATTTGTAAAATTTCACACTAATGCCCCCGGATAAATAAATAAATTAATTAATAATTCTAGCTTGCTTATTAGTATAAGATTTGCGCTCAAATTGTTTGGGTATAAGAATTTTTTTTAAAAAAAATGTCTTGTAGCATGTTAACGATACAATAATAAGGAGAAGATGTTGCTTAAAATAAATGTAGTTAATTCTATAGTCCGTTGAATTTGAGAATTTTAAAATGTTTATTTTTTTGGTATTTTAATATTGTTTTTATTTTATATAGTGGTGGTATAGCTATTTAAATTCTTTACTTGAGGAAAAGTGGATGGGCACATACGAACCAATTCATTGGCGGGCTAGACTCCTGGGCATCGGCCCCCCGATTTTTTTTTGTGGGGGCACATTAAAAAGTAAGAAGCATAAAAAAATACAAAATTTCATGCGGTAGGCGCTTGTAGGAATTTCGCCAGACTTTTTACTCAATGCCGAGAGGTCAGTGACTAAACGATGCCGTATGTGTGACGAAAGAAATCGTGCTCAATTTAAACAGTTTTTCTAATTAGATGAATTAATTACATTAGATAAATAAAATCATTAGATCTAATGATTTTTATTTGTGTTCGTGTTTCTTATACGATATAGAAAAATACGGTAAAAAATAAATTTGCACACATCTATATATTTTTGAGAATTGTTGAAGTGATTTTGGAATGAATTCCTCGCGAGGATATTTTTGGGTGAGCGTTTACTGTCACCAGCATAAGTACTTCGTATTCGGTTTACTTCGGATTCTTTTCTATTCTCTTTCAGGTAAGATTTATTATGTGGTTTTCAAACTGCGTCAAATAACATTCACGACGTTTAAAAATCCTTTTATCGGGTTACCACCGCTTCGGACATCTCTTGTCATATTAAATAAACTCTTGGCATCTGTTAACTGGATTTTTCGGAGAGTATTCAGGAATAAAGGAAGGTCTGAAAAAGAATTCCGGTTTTTCGTTTACCTGTGATTACTGTACAGATTGCAGTTCTTTAGTGGATAATAGAGCCTTAGCTATTAATCCAATAAGAGTGAGAGTCGGGTAATAACTTAGTTATCATACCGACTTCTGCACGATCCCCCTTGTAATGTCCACTGTTTTATTCTTCAATTTTTCGATCGGTATTTGATTGTAACACGATATCCCGTACACCGTTTTCCTCGGTTGAATCAGGCTCGGTAAGTGAAAGAACACCGTGTCCTCGTCGAAATTGTGCGATCCGTTGGGTAGGGCCAAGGTCGGTAGGTACTTCCAACCTGCCGGGCACTTATTTCGGCAGCCCGGTACCGAAGGGAGGAAAGAAAACTCAACCTGAGACCCCGGGGAGTTAATACTTATAAGCAGTTTCGATATTTGCCGTTATTTTACGTACCGAACAACTCTTTTTATGGTGAAAACCGATTACCAAGACGTAAAGAATCGGACCCTGTGGGTCACCCATCGTAATTTTGCCTGGTTATTCGAAAAAAAACGTAACATTTAACTTGTTTGTAGCATATTTTGACAACTAGTGATAGCGGGTGCTGCAGAGGGCATTGCTACCAACTATACTTTTGGTAAAATCACTATTAAACGTCAATAGTTGCTGTAATTAATTATTTATAATCATTTGAATGAATGTTTATTCCCTAACTGATAGTTAACTCAATTTTTCTCTTTGTAACATTTATTTATTTAAGTTGC
>JAWQRJ010004655.1:0-10853 GCA_033557515.1 Diorygopyx duplodentatus
TCGCCCGGATAGCAATAGACCGAGCTAGTTCATATATGCAACCAAGATTGTCCAAGAGTGTACGGCTGGTTGACGAACTGAGCTGTTCGTCAACCGGAGACAAACGTTTTTTTTTCTACAATCTTCCCATGCTGATAAAAGATTAAAACGAGTTATCCGAACGTCCACACCTACCTCAATCGACTTTTCCAGTTCCCGCAAACATCACCCGCGCTTACGGGTCGGTGCCTTAGACAAAACGTGCAAATATATATACAAGATTAGCGCGTTTAAGGATATTAGATATGTTAGTATTGTTTGCTCCTTTTTTGTTGTTTCTTTTGACTATATACTGTAATATTCGTTTCTTTAAATCTATATTCTACACATTATTTCAATTGTTGTTAGTTATTCTCTTAAGATTTTTGTACAAATTGATTCTCTTAAGAAATTTGTACATTTGAAGACTATTTGCAACATAATCAATAGCTTTAGCGCTCTCCCATTCCTTTGAATTGATACTTTGTTTGTTTGTAGTATATGTTTTCCCCGGCTTGGCTAAGTACTTTTTTATTTACATCCATGATACTACTATTTCTTGGACAATGAAATAATAAATTTTCTATTATAAACAATGGTAAGTATTATACATATATACTTGCCTGAACCATAGGCATAGCCAACTGTGACTCCCATTAAAAAATAAAATATCATAATAGTTTTTTCACCTTTATTCTACTTTATATAATAAATAATATGGGACACTGTAGTCACCTAAAATTGCAAAATTTTCCAGATCCATTTCAAAATTTTCCAGATTTCAAGATCCTGAATAATTTAATTATTTCTTGTCTACATTTAACCAAACTGATTTTTTTTAGAATGAGCTAGAAACACTTCAACTTGCAAAAAGTCATGAATTAATTTATAATTTTTGCTGTTTATGAAACATTCACCCGTTAAATTTTAACACTTTGACATTTGCGAATCAATTCTATTTGTTTAATTGTTTTTGTTTTGCATGTTTCCCAAAAGTCGATTATATATTCTACTTTCAAGTTTCAAAGTCGTTACATCACTTTTTAAACATAGTGTATAAACCGAAATAATTTTACATTACACATCTGCTCTCAGATAAAATATAAGTTGTATTTGATTTCATCTCACAGTACACATTTTTAGACTGCGGGGTAATCGGTAGCTGGTATTATGTTTTGTTCCACGATTTCTACGGATTCTGCGTAGCTGTGTTTATTATGTAAAATAAACCCCATTAAAGTTTATGCCTTTCATTTTTATGAACGGTCTGTTAGTTACTTATTTAACATAACAGCTACTTGTTTTTAAAACTTGTAACTGGCGGTAAATTTAAAAGGGGAGTTTTAATGTCTGAACGTAAAACTTATCTAACAAAAACCTTACACAATTAGTTTTTAGCCGGAAGCATGAAAACGGTAAATGGATTTTGCAATGTTATCATAAAGTTATTATTATAATTTATGCTTAGAGATAGTACGCATTTACCAAGGGTAACATTAAAGAGTTTTAAATGTGAACTTGGTAAACGCTAAGTCGATACAACGAACTCGCGTTCCATTCCAAATATTATTACAAAACGATTTCGGCTGCCAATAAGCCAAATATTCAAATAATGCCGACGCTATAATCAGATTGGGAGGGAAGAAGAAGGGAAGCGAGTATTTGGCGGGGCATCTGGCGAGGCTGCCAACTTTCGACAGAAACCATTCAGCCAAAGTGGCTACTTTGCCGTCCAACTGATGATTCAATTATTATTACGTATTGGTGCTCTACAATAAATCATCGAGTACTTGCTTCCAAGCGTATCCTCAAGTGGAATTCTACTTATTGAAGATATCGCGTAGGTTTTACTCTTCAAACAAGCACCAAATAGAATTTGATACACATATTTTGAGGATGTGCATGAAAAAATATTGTACGTAAATATTTGGGTCATTTTAAGAACTGGTCGAGCTGTCTGGGGGAAATTCTAGTTGTTGTTTTTAACATTATATAACTTAAAGCCGTCTTTGAGATCTGAAAATAAATACATACACACATACATACAAGAATTGCCCGTTTAATAGTATAAATAAACAAAATAAAATGAGATAAAATCAAAACTGAAAATGTTCTTGCTAAAGCAATAAGGTGGGACAATTTAGTGTCAGAGGAAAAAAACAGTAAATGCAATTAGAGCTATACTCAATTAAATTGTTCAATATGTTACTTAAGCGATTTTTTTGCAATTATCTTACAAACGAAACATTGCGTGAAAAAATTATATGCAGTAAAATTCATGGAAACAAAATTCCAAACACTGTCATCGATATCACAGTTTCCTGTTTTTCTTCGTCTTCATCAGTCTTGGTTTTTGAAAAATATGGCTTATCTTTGCGTTACTAACTTGTTTATAACATATAATAACCTATATACGTATACGAATATACGTATTTGTCCTTACTCTTTCAATCTTCAGTTATAATGCGGAGTGTAAGTACGTTTTATTATAAACTATTGTAAGTGCCCTTTAAAATTGCAAAAATTAACATCCAGTTAGGTTTTGTTTTCACACAGACGAATATTCTGTAGCGTTATGTAATATGTAATGGGTTGTTGATCAACTTTCCTAGCAGCAAATTTTCAGAATTGAAGTATAATTGATTTTTATAAACACATTTTTACGTTTATTATCTCAATTTTAAGATATTGTTTATCAGGTTATTATTTAATAAGTTTCCGAATACTACCGTATATTTAATTTTATTATTTTAATATTTGTAGTGTCTATTCATCTACATCACTGCAACATTTTTACAAAAACTAGCATCATCATAGAACAAAATATCTATTAAATCAATGGAAGAGAAACCTGCTATATTATCGTACCCCATAATCATGTTATGCATAATCATGCCAGGCAACTGGCAGCGAACTTGTTAATTCAGCAAAATGCTTGTTAATTAAAAGTTATGAATGCAACACGAAATGAATGTAATTTTCTACCTGTAAATTGACAGTACTGGTCTACATATATCTTCCATCTAAAATGTTTTCCTACATGCGAGCGCTACATAAATTGGCGGCTCCAGAAATTATAGACAACAATTCTAAAATTTCATAGCGCAATGAATACACTGCAGACATTGAAATTAGAATTGTTATTATTAGAGATTAGTATATTTAAGAAAAAAAACAATACTAACAGGAACTACAGGAAATGTGAACCTTCGCAGTAAAAGTAAAAAAGTTTGCATTTTTTTTGTAATCAGCTCATAGAATTCTTTTCGATCTGCAACAGAAGATTGTAGAATTCTAAATAGAGCAAAACGTTGTATGTAGTAAATCGTAGGACCTCGCAGTATAAATTTAGTTATTTAGTATTCCTTGATTTGTTCTGTGAAATTGTGATATTCGTCATATCCGAATCATCCTCCATTAAAGCGCAAAATCTCTAAAGTTAGACCTTCATAGCAAATGGAACAGTCAGTGTATTGAAAAATCATGTTGCTTTATATGCAGAATAATTAGATCAAGCTTTAGTACATTTTCTCCCTACAAAATATCGTTTTGCCCTCTTTTGTGGTTTATAGAAAATTAAAAATCATTTTATGCAGCTTTAATTTGAAATATTTAACAATAAATGTACGGAACAATAAATATTGCAACAAAAAGCTGTAGACCAAGAATTTGTTTTACATAATTAGAAACCTACTTTTGTAATTTTAAATTTTACAGCGACGTGCAACGTAAACTTGGACCCAGTTATTAGCTCGGATATCTCCACATTCCTGAAATTTCATAGAAACTAAAACGAAATCCTAACAGATATTTGGGCGCAGCTATAGATTAGCTTTTGGCAGCATCGCCGAAAATTTCCTAACCGTGTAATTTTCCCGCTGTTTTCCTCTAATCTACGGGTTAATCTAATAAGTTCGTCGCGTTGACAGAAAACGCTGTTTAATGGCTATTTCGAGTTGATTTCCCAACAGTCCAACTGTCACGTTAGCTGCGCGGACCTCTTCTGCACATAAATAAGCGGCATTTCCTAAGTGACTGTCTGGTCACTGTAACGTCACTCCGAAATTGTGCCGTTAAACTCGTGAACTCGCCAGTCTGTTTACCAGTTTCTGGAACTGGTCGAATTTGTTTCAAAATGTCTGCATCATAAAGCTTGGCGGCGTATAAAGATCACTTGACTGGCACGGCGCATGTGTTCTGCGAACCAATACTCGAATTATCTATTGTAATTGTCTCCACAACAATTTTTGGGTTCATTTAACGGTTTAAGAACTGAAAGAGTAACTGCAGCTGATCTCTCTCTTACATGTGATCCTTATACTTAAATTTAGAAGTTTTGCGTACTTAACAAGTTTTTCATACATTTTCGTTGCTACATATTACGATAAATTTATCACCTATGATTTGTCCTCAGCATTTTAGATTCGGAAGCATGGTAATAAGTATATTTAAGTATATTTTCATACATGATAATAAATACTTTTTCAAGTATTGCCTACTATTATTTAATGAGCCCACATTCAAATACAATGTTCTATCTACGACCAATTTGATAGTTGTATAGGTTATGCATTAAATTGTATCGTGTAGACTAACGCAATTGCAAAAGATATCTGTAGTAACGCCAGTCGTAAATACTTTATTATACATTACTGCGCTTCAATCCGTCATACATCCGTCAAAGAATCCGTTATATATTAATGTCTTCAATCCGATGTAATAGCAATCCACCCTAATTACTTTGGTTGTAAACCATGATACTATAATGACTTGCCTTGCGATGGTAAGTCATTCCGCTTCCTTCGTTCAGTTGTTTTAAGTGAAATTGGGGACTGGAACTGACGTCACAGACAGTCAGTAGGGCCTAGAATTTACTAAATTCTGCAGAGTAAATGATGCTTCCATATACTGATCCCCTGAAGATGAAAAGTTTATGCTTTGTAATTTGACATTTTAGCCTATTTTTGGTAACGTCTTTTTGAAGTATCGGTAAAAAATCGTGATCTCGTTATCGTGATCGGTGATTTCGTTACCCATTGATACAATAAAGACAAAGCATCATCTTTCCATAAGATATTTTGTTAGTTCAGTGCATCTTCGGAATTGCAATCAACGTTTTTAGTCCACATGTGTTTTAGGTAATATGGAAAGGTGGCTGAAACTGACGTAGATGCGGCTTAACAAAAGTTTAACCGGTTGCAAATAATAAATTCTTCTACCCAACAAAAGAAATATTTGAAACACAGTAGATCTCCCAATGGAACCGGTTCAATTGAGGACCGGTTAAAAAAATTAAAGTTAGAATTAAAATTAAATTAGAATTAAAATTAAAATTAGTTCAAAAAATTAAATATTCTGATAAGT
Source organism: Diorygopyx duplodentatus (assembly GCA_033557515.1). Taxonomy (NCBI): domain Eukaryota; kingdom Metazoa; phylum Arthropoda; class Insecta; order Coleoptera; family Scarabaeidae; genus Diorygopyx; species Diorygopyx duplodentatus. Next base: position 5,383 of record JAWQRJ010004655.1, read on the forward strand.
CTACATTTGTTTAATAAACAGTAGAAAAGTATTTTTATGTCATCTATACACCGTTAGACAATTTTTAACTTTTTAAATTTTTAACATCCGACTTCCTATATTGCTTATAAATTATGGATTCCATTCTAATGTAATATTTGCTACTGTTTTTTTCAATATTGTTCTTTCTGATTTGAGGTAAAGAATTCTACTTCTATGATTTTTTCTTTACCAACAAATGTTAATGTAAATGTGTAATTGAAAGAAGTACATTCTGGGTATTGTTATATCTAAATACATTGTTACAAAATCTTATAAGGGGCAAAAAGGTTTTCAAATGCAATGGCTTGCATAGGGGGTATATACATAAAATATACAGGGGTTCAATTTGAAAATTATCCGAAGTTATTATCCGAACTATTGAAAAAGTAGTTATCGAAACAGCTCAACTTGAGGTATTGCGTCATTTTGCAATGATCCCAACATTGCCCCTTTGTCAAGCAACCAGAACAACTGGAATATCACATGAATCTGTGCGTAAGATCCTGAAATTGAATAAATTTCGTCCGTGTAAACTGCAGATCTTCCAGGAATTATAGGAAGGCGAAAGATTATAGGAAGAAGGAATGGCGAAATAAATTCAAAGTACACCGCATTTATTAAACAAATATTTGCTTCAGTGATGAGTGTACATTTTTTTGCGGCGTAGTTAATAAACATAATTGTTAGTACTGGAGCGACGAAAATCCGCACCTTTTTGCAGAAGGTCACACCCAACGGCCTCAAAAATTAATATTTGGGCGGGCATGTTAGGTAATAGTATTATCGGACCATTATTTATTGATGTAAATCTAAATTTAAAATTCTAAATAAAAACAACCACAACCTCGTATTATTCAAGGATTAGAAATTCAAGAACATATTGACGGAAATATTAATTTGAATGAAATCCTCATTCACTTATAACAAAATGGGGTTCCACCACACTATGTCCTATGATCCGCCAATTCTTAAATGAAAAGTTTCCTGGGCAGTGGATTGGAAGAAGGGGGTGCGATAAAATGGCCTACGCAATCCCCCGATTTATCTCCCTTAGACTTTTATCCTTAGGGTCAGCTGAAGTAAGTAATGTGCAAAACAGCCTCCAATGATTGAAGGTCTTCGGAGGGAATGTAGAGTAATAAGGAGGGAAACATTTGAAAATGTTAAAATGAAATTCGAAAACCGATGTAAAAACCGAAAACGAAAACCGATAAACAGTAATACGTTTACAAAATAATGAACAGCATTTTGAACATTTGATTACATGAAATCTGAATTAATTAAAAATTGTCTTTTAAATCATGTTTTATTTGGAGATTTCAATATAATAACTCATAAACCCGTTTACTCGAAAATGATTTTATCGATTTTAATATTTCTGGCACAGGTGTAAAGTACTTGTTGAGCCCTTTAATGTAGGGTATAATGTAGTGCGATTTCCGATTTTAATGTTGGGGTGGGGGCGCACAGGGAGTGATTCGTAGAGCGACAATTGTACTGTGATTCAAGGTCCCCCTTACTATGATATGACCCCCGAAAACGTGTTCTGAGTAGACGAATTAATCTCTTACGATTACAACAATAAGCATGTGCGAAATTTGAAGATAAATCGTTTCAAATTTATTACCCGTTTTTACCTATTTTATGGGTCCTTTGTGATTTTATGTGTTTCTTAATATGCGTAGATAAGGCCTTCTCTTCTTGTTCAGATTGGGTTGATAATTTGGGTTTGCGTAGATAAGTTGAATTAAATTTACTCGCCTGCAATTTCTACATCGCCAGAAAATACAATTTTCATTTTAGTGTGCATAAAGAAGGAATTTTCTATACATTATCTATTAATTTATGGCAATCAGCATAACAGCTGAACTGTGTACCTTTGTGTGTAAAACAATAAATTAAAGAAGTAAAGTAAAGAGGAAATGCAAATTAATAAAATTAAATACGGGAGCGCCTGTAGATAAGATCATTTTTGTTAATTAAACATTAAACTACCCATACAGACCATGAAATTTTAGGAATTTTATATACAGAGTGGATAAAAAATCTGGAAACGGTTAAACATCTTAAAAACTGTTTTCCATTCTGAGTAATTTTTCAATTCTGCGCCTTAATTTGTTTTTGAGTTACTAATTTCTCTTTTTTTAATGGCGCAATGGGTAAAATTTTATATTTCTCAAAGCATGTTTTTTTTCTGAATTTAGTGATGTATGAAACTTAAGAAAAATATATTAAAAAGTGGAAGGCTGGGACAAAAATGAACATAATTGTAAATTTGTTTGATGCGCGGTCTTATACCCGTTTACGCATTTGACAATTTGGCAAAATATGTATGAAAATACATACCACCGTCTACCACTAATTTATAGACCGGGTGAGTACCTGATAGACCAAGCTATCGCTCGGTGTATCAGATACTCCGCGCCCCACTCGGATTTTCAGTGTTCGTCTCAGTTTACATATATTATAAGCATATCCTAATGTAAATGAGTACATTTTATTTCTAAATATTAATAAAGATCTGCTAGGTTTCCTAAGTTGCTGTATGATTATACTGTATATAAATGATTACATTTTATTTCATTTATAAAGATTAAATTTCTCGTCCACCAAACTCTGCTGGGTTTCCTAAGCACTATTAATTATTTTGATAGTTATTCTTTGATTCAATTTCTACTATTCACAATTTTTATGAACGTCTTTTTGAAGACAAGACATGCCACGAATATGACGAAAGCAATGTTTAATGAGGGCTTGCTTTTCGTTCTCGAGATCAAGTGTATGAAATATTATAATATTGTAGTCATATCGATGACCTTTCGTGTTCAAAATACGCTCTTTTTACTCTAGATGTATATTTAGGAGCACTCATATGATTAGATGATTTTTTTCTTCCTACATCTTCCTATCTTTTCAAATGCATTTTTTATGAACTTACCGAGCCATTTCTTGAATATTTAAAAATTGGCCACTATATTTGTCCATTTATTAATTTAGCGCCACATCAGTTTCCCTTTAGATATGGTAATTTAAGTTTAAATTTGAGACTGTTTTCTTGCTACTTTTTCACTCACTATATACTCATTAACCTAAAACTACTAACAATTGCTTAAAAATTGTGTTATTATGTTATTTACAGTAAAGTGTTCTTTCTACACACCTACATAAAAATGAAATATTTGTTTAGTGCTAAAATTGTACATCGAGTGCTTGCAAGGTATATACTGTTATGTTGTTTCCAAACATTGATTAACTATAAGCCTTTTTAAGCTACATTTCGTTCCATGCTTCTAAAATAATCAACTATGAAGCGAATTCATTTTTATTAACGTGTTTTGCTATACTGAGTTCCAGAACTTTTATCATTTTATATTCGTTTATCGCTGAGGACGCTTGATACTTGGCTAAGTATGTTTATTTTGGTGCAAACTAATTTTTAAAACCATATGCTAGTAAATGAATTTTGTTTTCGCAGTATTAGAGATTTAGAATACGCAATTTGTGCTAAGATTTCGCCCGCATCCTATGCCTGTCATTAAAAATGATGCACGTAATTGAAAATTGCTCGCTTTAAGTCAAAATCATGTTTTTTTGTTAACCATTGTATTTTAACTTTTATTATTATCAATTTTTATTAACGTGTTCACCCAACCAACGCAAACTGATCGTCGTAAGCGTCATCGAAATTCGCATTATCGTAATTATGTGCGTAATTAAACGGAAAGCTTCAAATCCATTCAATGCATTCGGCCCATCCGATGCTACAAAATTTGTTTCGCTCACATTAAATGTCAAAAATTACCGATTTTCAAACGCTCAAGAGTGATATAAAATGTTTTTTTTTAATTTTAAGACCTATCTCAATCCTGCAAATATCACCCATGCTAAAATGTCCCCGTTCCCGAGGCGACAAATAAATGTATAAATAAATGAATTAACGTCATTAGCTCGTTTAAATAGTATAAGACAGTAGGGAAGCATCGATATACATAAAATCCTAACATGTTAGTATTCGTTTAACCCTTATAGTGCCGAAGAACAATATATCGTCGTGGAGTAGACGGTATATAGTTGTTCGGCACTATAAGATATAAGCTAATCTAAAAAGAAATCAGTTAATAAAGAAAAGAAATAGGTGACTACAATTTCAAAAATATATAATTACTCTACCATAGAAGTTATATTTGAAATGAATGGTATGGTCCTATTTAAAGTGAACAAAACCTAGTGTAAAACCTTTTCCATTTCACTTTAAAACAGGATGTATACCTGAAAACGGAACTTGATTGCTAGTATTATTAATTAAAACCTATTAAATTAGCATAAAGTGCCAGGTTTTATAAAATTGTCGAGCACTTTTTTTGAGACTTCAATTATTTCATTACCGCATTGTACCATGAAGATTGATCATGTAAATAGAAATATCCAACCAAAGCTAAAACATTATGCTCACAAAAACGAAATATTCTTAAGGATAATTAAAATTAAAGATAACGATAAGTTAAGGATAACTTTTGAAGACGTAAAATCACAAACATATTCTCTAACTTCTTAAACTCTTGTTCAAAAGCTCACACTAATCTTTGATACAGCTGAATAAACCTATCAAACTTTCGCTTAGAAGTCGTAATTTGGCGTCCTATATATTCCTACACATAATTTTAGGCATCTGATAGATACCGATTGGGGAATTTGCCTTTAATCAGTACCGCAAATTGACGCGTAAATTATTTTTGGGCAGGTCGGGGCGATTGGTAGCGAATTTAATTGACTATACGACTGATGGGTGGGAAATAGGCTGGAACTAGCGCATATGCTGACACACTTACAATTCCTGAAACTAGAATTTTACTATTTATAAGACCGTGTACGTTTGGAACGACTTAATAGAATCTAATTTTGTGGAATTGGGGTTTGGATGAAGCCGTGGTACGAAAACAAGAATCAGAATTTTCGACGATTTGGACGGTTGCCGCGCACGTGTCGTTGTTGAGACTACTGACTTCTTTATTATGGTTATTAAAGATCACTAAAAAAAGTTTTAAACAAGAGCGAGAGAGGTTTCAGGTATGCGGTAACAGTAAATGCTAACTGGTCCGTAGTCAACCATTTTTTTCGTCGTTAACGGAAAAGCGCATGAATTTATTTTATAGAAACTCGTTTGCAAATCATAAATAGCTAGTGTGAATATTATACGCACCAATAAGTGCCATAAAATTGTTGTTTTGCCTTTGCCAAAACATTTGTCAAAAGTACTCATGCATAAACCATCTGCTATGTAATGTATATATCGGTAGGTATATAAACTATTTTCAATCTAAAACGTTTGAAATAACTTTTGTTAACATAACTAAATAGTGGAATGCCAGACATAATCAAACGGCCTACTTCACACACCTACGTTATATATGGTGGGTGTATATATATATATATATATATATATATATATA